>JAXIVJ010004099.1:0-86647 GCA_036785665.1 Chirona hameri
ATATATTATATATATATATATATAATATATATATATATATATATATATATATATATATATATATATATATATATATATATATATATATATATATATATATATATATATATATATATATATATATATATATATATATATATATATATATATATATATATATATATATATATATATATATATATATATATATATATATATATATATATATATATATATATATATATATATATATATATATATATATATATATATATATATATATATATATATATATATATATATATATATATATATATATATATATATATATATATATATATATATATATATATATATATATATATATATATATATATATATATATATATATATATATATATATATATATATATATATATATATATATATATATATATATATATATATATATATATATATATATATATATATATATATATATATATATATATATCTATATATATATATATAGAGAGATAGAGATAGAGATAGAGATAGAGATATCTATATCTATATCTATATCTATATCTATATCTATATCTATATCTATATCTATATCTATATCTATATCTATATCTATATCTATATCTATAGCTATAGCTATAGCTATAGCTATAGCTATAGCTATAGCTATAGCTATAGCTATAGCTATAGCTATATCTATATCTATATCTATATCTATATCTATATCTATATATATATATATATATATATATATATATATATATATATATATATATATATATATATATATATATATATATATATATATATATATATATATATATATATATATATATATATATATATATTTATTTATTTATATATATATATATATATATATATATATATATATATATATATATATATATATATATATATATATGATATACTGAAGCTAATAGGTTTGGACTATTTTCCAAAGAAAAGAATGGGTTGCTCATTTTGCGAAAAAAGTATCACTAGAAAATAACTGGTGGACATGTAAGCAGCGCAGTATCGGCACTATAATTGAAGAAAGAAAAAACAGGCACGGAAATGTAGCACAAGCTAGACCTGAATCCAGAGCCAGAGTACCGAACTTCCGAATCTGAGCTAGCTGGTTAGCGGAAGTACCCGGCTCACGCCGTGCTTGGTATGTAAAACCATGCATTTGGCATATAATATGCAGTACATGTGCAGTGTTTCGCCGCCAGTGATCTAGGCAATACTGTGTTTGGTGGTGCACCAATCAACTAAACCTGCTGATCATAAGCATATCTATACCGTCGGGGTCTTGTATGCTTAGCATTGGTTAGTTACGGAGTGTGCGAAGCACCCATGCTTTTTTCCTCGTCAACTTAGATCTATTTACATTTGACCTTGCCGACATGGATCGGTCCGCCCGTACTATTCAGAAGCTTATAACTTTGGCACTATTCACCCAATTGCAGTCGGGTCTCTGCCATTCTATAGACCCATTACATTTATTTTACTTTTAGTATGTTGCATTCTGACATGGGTGGTAGCGTGGCCAGGGGCAAAGCCATTAGCCAACTGGCTGTTCGACAACCTTCTCTGTTCGCGAACGGCCCGAGGGCCTTTCAGACCTTGCAAGGGCCCTTTCAGACCAACGCGAGGGCTTTCTCAGACCAGACTAGATCACTCTCAGGCCTGGAAATGCCACTTCAGACTGGCTCAGTACCCTCTCAAGGCCCAGGGCCCACTTCGGACTGGTAAGAGCCCTCTCAAACCGGTATAAGGGCCCTCAGGATTAGGTAAGGGCCCTCCCAAACTCAAACCGATATAGGGCCTTCCGAGGCCTAGTACCGAATTAGGGCCCTCTGAGGCCTGGTATGGGCCCTCTTAAACCGGCGAAGAGCCCTTATAAGGCTTGAAAGAGCCAACTCAGACCGACGTAGGGTCCCTCAAGCTCAGAAAGGGCCCTTAAAGGCCTAGAAATGACCCTCTTAAACCTGCGTAGGGCCCTCCCAAGGTTTGGTAAAGAGGACCACCCTAGGGCCCTCCAGGATTGGCAAGGACCCTCTCGGACCCGCGTAATTCCCCTTTTGCTTGGTGAGGGTAATGTGAAGCGGTCTTAGGGCCCTTTCAAGCCTGGCAAGGGCCTTCCAGACCGGTGTAGGGCCCCTTCAAAGCTTGGTGAGGGCTCTTTTAATGGGGCGTAGGGCCCTCTCAGGCCTGTAAAGGACCCTTCCAAATCACCCAGGACCACCTCAGGACTGGCAAGTGCCTTCTCAGGCCCAGCAAGGGCCCACTCAGACCTGAAAAGGGCTGGGGCCAAGCCAAGACACACGCCGCTCACTGCCATAGGTAGAGGGAAAAGTCGAGACACACTTCTATCACCGCTGGGGTAGGAGGGGGGGGGGGAGCCGAGACACACACCGTTCACCGCCAGGGTTGGTAGGGGGGACAAAGCTGAAACACTCCGATTACCGCCGGGGTTGAGGGGAAAAGGCCGAGACACATTCCGATCACAGCGGGGTTGACGGGGTACAGCCGAAACACACTCCGATCATTGGCGGAGTTGAGGGGGAAAAGCCGAGACACACTCCGATCACCGCCAGGTTTGAGGGGAACGAACATATCCCATTGACCGTTGTTGGCGATATTTAGCACAGTGTGCTGGTGTTACGAGTCAAATGCGCGGCACTTCTGTGCGGATAGAAGGCTGCCAAACTAGCTCCAAATTCAATAGAAGTTTGTATTATTGTACCTTGGAACTGAACCTTTGGTCTACAAAACATGTGCAAACTTCCGGCGGCAATGTCGTTGATCCAATGCAGAGCTAAAAGATCATGCAAATAGTCTGAGGGCGCAGTCACCTAGCTCCAAAGTGGAGGGGGGGGGGGGGGGAGAGTTGCCCCCACTGCCCCCCCCGGCTCTCGCGTCCCTGTATCTGATCGTGAACCGTTCTGCCCGACACCTACGGCCCTGTATCTGATCGTGAACCGTCCTGTCCGACACCTACGGCCCTGTATCTGATCGTGAACCGTCCTGCCCGACACCTACGGCCCTGTATCTGATCGTGAACCGTCCTGCCCGACACCTACGGACCTGTATCTGATCGTGAACCGTCCTGCCCGACACCTACGGACCTGTATCTGATCGTGAACCGTCCTGCCCGACACCTACGGACCTGTATCTGATCGTGAACCATCCTGCCCGACACCTACGGACCTGTATCTGATCGTGAACCGTCCTGTCCGACACCTACGGACCTGTATCTGATCGTGAACCGTCCTGCCCGACACCTACGGACCTGTATCTGATCGTGAACCGTCCTGCCCGACACCTACGGCCCTGTAACTAATCGTGAACCGTCCTGCCCGACACCTACGGCCCTGTATCTGATCGTGAACCGTCCTGCCCGACACCTACGGTCCGTTTACCGCCCTGGCTGGTTTACTCTTCTCATCACTTGTCGCCCTAGCTGACCTCTTACAAACCTTCCCAGCCCTGTCGCGTCACCTGCGGTTGGCCTCCCATCTGAGCCTGGCCTCTGAGCTGGGCATCTCTGACCAGACGACGGACAACCTACCGGCCCAGCCGCTCTACGTGATGAAGTGCCCACACCTGCCCAAAGGTCCGTCCAACGACTACACTGTCGACCGCGGCACGGATTGGTGGAGCAGGAGGCAGGATTGCGCACGCGCACATTACGGGTGTATAACTTTGAATAAAATGGCAAGATTCGGATCCGACAAACCGTCAGTTTTCGATCGCTTCATAACGGCTGGTGTGTTCCACAACACGTGGACATTTCCATAATCATTGATAACAAGAGATTACTGAGCTGTAATAACTCTTAGCATCGCTGAATCGAATATTTTCAGAGTCATTTTTATTGCTGGTGGACTTTTCTGAGCATTATTATTACAATCATCTCGGGATACAATGTATTGTATATCGATCAGACAGACTTTGAAACCTCTGTACCAACCAAGGCAACCATAGTACGCTGCGCTCTTTTTAGCAAATTATGACGACAACCATATTTGGATACGACATTTATGTTGATCCAAGAAACGTCAGTAGCCACTTCTTTAACAATAAGCTGCGCTTGTCCACTCCGGCAAAGTTAAGGCGCGTAAAATGCAACTTCTCCTCGGTGGTGCAGGTGGTGAAGTCAACTGTGACACATCCGTGCTGTCCAAAATGTCGGCTATAATCAGCCCATTACTGTATGTGCTGCAGACCTGGACAGTTCGCCCGACTCGGACATCCTCCACACGTGCACGGACGGAGATTCCGGCAACTCCACCGCACACTCCCCGGATAACTGCTGCCGGGCACGGCAGCGGACCAGTCCCGGTAGGTGATCTCATACTCAGCTCCCCCGACAAACTTATACTCAACTCCCCCGGACAAACTTATACCCAACTCCCCCGGACAAACTTATACTCAACTCCCCCGGGCAAACTTATACTCAACTCCCCCGGACAAACTTATATTCAACTCCCCCGGACAAACTTATACTCAACTCCCCGGACAAACTTATACTCAACTCCTCCGGACAAACTTATACTCAACTCCCCCGACAAACTTATACTCAACTCCCCCGGGCAAACTTATACTCAACTCTCCCGGTCAAACTTATACTCAACTCCCCGGACAAACTTATACTCAACTCCCCCGGACAAACTTATACTCAACTCCCCAGGACAAACTTATACTCAACTCCCCCGGACAAACTTATAATCAACTCCCCCGAATAAACTTATACTCAACTCCCCAGGACAAACTTATACTCAACTCCCCCGGACAAACTTATACTCAACTCCCCAGGACAAACTTATACTCAACTCCCCAGGACAAACTTATACTCAACCCCCCCGGACAAACTTATACTCAACTCCCCCGGACAAACTTATACTCAACTCCCCCGGACAAACTTATACTCAACTCCCCCGGACAAACTTATATTCAACTCCCCAGGACAAACTAATACTTAACTCCCCCGGACAAACTTATACTCAACTCCCCCGGACGAACTTATACTCAACTCCCCCGGACAACTGCTGCCGGGCACGGCAGCGGATCACTCCCGGTAGGTGACACCTCGGACAAACTCTAACTCACACCTGCTCCCGGGACAAACTCACACTCAACTCTCAGTCAAATTCACACTCAAGTCTCGGTCAAACGCACACTCACCTCCCGAACAAGCCCACGCGTAACTCCCCGGACAAGCTCCCACTTGTCTCCTCGGTCAACTACTGCAACGCACGACAGCAAACCCACTGGGCAAGTCACTGCAGGGCCTCCCGTAAGTAAGTAACTGGGTGGGCAAATGCCCACCCAGTGCTCCAAAATGCCCACCCAGTGACTAGAATTTGCCCACCCAGTTGTAAACTATCAAATCGCGGGCATCCGTAATCTCCCGTCCCCTCTCGGTGACCAAAAAGCAACACAAGAACCATTCTGGCATCGGTAGTCAATATTTCCTGTTTGGAAGCATTTGGATGAACATGGAAAGACAATAATCACGCGCTGTTTAAAAAAAACGCATTTTAGCGCTTGTTATTGGCGGCGTTGACCATGAGGCCTGACTGGCCCTGACCTTGGCACTGGTTTTGTTCCCACATTTCGAGTCATTATTCTAGTCATTGATTATGATCTGGGTAGCTATTGCCCAGTTCTACACAGCATAGTCGCTGCCTATACTAACTGCTGCACTGGACATCCCTCATTACTGTGTGATTTGGGGATTTTCTCAGTTCAGATATAATAGAATAAATATGTTTCATCGTGTTTCCGCCATTTTTATTTGTACCTATTCACGATCTCGGCGCCTTTCCATGCAAGACGGTTTATTCCAGCAGAGTCAGGTTAAGATGGATGGAAAGTTAAAAACCACACATCCATGCTAAAATATAGAGACAGTTAAAATTTAAAGGTCAGGAAAAACACTCTGCCTGCCCAAGGGCGGATCCAGGATGGATGGTTTGGGTCAGTTGGGGGGGGGGGGGGGGGGAGGGCAAATCCCCAAAAGTCTCACACAATTCTGAAAACTCATCGGATTTCGCTTGCTTGTGCATTGATAACTGATTTAAAACAAACTTTCCTTAGTAAAAGTTGCTTATATTTTATATTATCTCAGGAAATGTGGGACACTAGTCTATATTACTATTTGATAAGCGTCTGTCTGTCTGTCTGTCTGTCTGTCTGTCTGTCTGTCTGTCTGTCTGTCTGTCTGTCTGTCTGTCTGTCTGTCTGTCTGTCTGTCTGTCTGTCTGTCTGTCTGTCTGTCTGTCTGTCTGTCTGTCTGTCTGTCTGTCTGTCTGTCTGTCTGTCTGTCTGTCTGTCTGTCTGTCTGTCTGTCTGTCTGTCTGTCTGTCTGTCTGTCTGTCTGTCTGTCTGTCTGTCTGTCTGTCTGTCTGTCTGTCTGTCTGTCTGTCTGTCTGTCTGTCTGTCTGTCTGTCTGTCTGTCTGTCTGTCTGTCTGTCTTTCTGTCTGTCTGTCTGTCTGTCTGTCTGTCTGTCTGTCTGTCTGTCTGTCTGTCTGTCTGTCTGTCTGTCTGTCTGTCTGTCTGTCTGTCTGTCTGTCTGTCTGTCTGTCTGTCTGTCTGTCTGTCTGTCTGTCTGTCTGTCTGTCTGTCTGTCTGTCTGTCTGTCTGTCTGTCTGTCTGTCTGTCTGTCTGTCTGTCTGTCTGTCTGTCTGTCTGTCTGTCTGTCTGTCTGTCTGTCTGTCTGTCTGTCTGTCTGTCTGTCTGTCTGTCTGTCTGTCTGTCTGTCTGTCTGTCTGTCTGTCTGTCTGTCTGTCTGTCTGTCTGTCTGTCTGTCTGTCTGTCTGTCTGTCTGTCTGTCTGTCTGTCTGTCTGTCTGTCTGTCTGTCTGTCTGTCTGTCTGTCTGTCTGTCTGTCTGTCTGTCTGTCTGTCTGTCTGTCTGTCTGTCTGTCTGTCTGTCTGTCTGTCTGTCTGTCTGTCTGTCTGTCTGTCTGTCTGTCTGTCTGTCTGTCTGTCTGTCTGTCTGTCTATCTCTATCTATCTATCTATATATCTATCTATCTATCTATCTATCTATCTATCTATCTATCTATCTATCTATCTATCTATATATCTATCTATCTATCTATCTATCTATCTATCTATCTATCTATCTATCTATCTATCTATCTATTTATCTATCTATCTATCTATCTATCTATCTATCTATCTATCTATCTATCTATCTATCTATCTATCTATCTATCTATCTATCTATCTATCTATCTATCTATCTATCTATCTATCTATCTATCTATCTATCTATCTATCTATCTATCTATCTATCTATCTATCTATCTATCTATCTATCTATCTATCTATCTATCTATCTATCTATCTATCTATCTTATCTATATATCTATCTATCTATCTATCTATTATCTATATATCTATATATCTATATATCTATCTGTCTATCTGTCTGTCTATCGGATGTCGGATGTCTATCTATCGGATGTCTATCGGATGTCTGTCGATCCGGCACCGCTCATTTTATTCAGTTTAAAAGTCCCAGTTAATTCACGTGCTGGATTGGTGCGGATGCCTCCATCCCGGAGATGCCAGCTAGCTATGCATAATGCATATTGCATAGGACATATGTGGGAGATGGGATAAGTCACCGACGCATCGGGCGGAGTTGGTGGGGCGGTGATCCCTTGCCGGGTAATAGGTAATTAGGTACGACGGGTGTGCCACGGGTAGTAACCACCACTTGACCTGCATAGTGTATATCGTCCAGTGGAGCGGACGGGTTAGCTCTAGTGATTACTATTTGATAACCCTAAATGTTCCAAGCGGCTTGGGGCGCTGGCAATCTTCGCCGGTTGCAAGGTGTACGAGCAGGATTTTGCTAATGTAGGGTCTAGAAGAAAAATCTGAGCATGACTGTCTTGCAACGTCACAAGTAATAATATTGAGAAGAAATTGACAGCCACATAACAATTGCGCCGCCAGGCGCGAAATTTGAGGTTTAGGAGGGTTGGAGCACTATTTTGCTATTTGAATCAGACCGTAGGAGTATCACGAGGAAATGAGTGGAGCAAAATAGAGGACCAAAAAATATGTTCCCCCTAGGGCTAAAGGGCCCCCCCTGGAGCTGCCAGTGTCCCCCTCCCATAATATAAGACCGCATCGCCAGAATGCCCACCCGGTCCACAATCCTTACGGGAGGCCCTGGGCAAGTGACAACTCCGACAAACTCACACTCCATTACAGGTGACCGATGTCACCTGTCACGATGCATATTTTTGTATGTGGGATTTTTTATATATATATTTTTTTAAAGGCAATAATCTGATTCAATAGAAAATGCATGCAATTCAGATAGTAATTCACTTATTCAGTGTTATCACATATATGTGTTGCCTATCTAATGTCTATGCCTTCAGGTGTCTTGTCGCCGGTTTCGCCCAGTGCCGCCATCTGCACAAAACTAGAGCTTCTCGAAGCGACACACAGAGGCCTGTACAAGTTCGAGCCGAGGCACCACGACGAGGTCACGATAGACATAGGAGATCCGGTCTATATGATCAAGGAAGCAGACGATCTCTGGTGCACAGGTAATGTTAAATGAATGTACCCCGACCTAACGTTGCGGCACGCAAATATCTATAACCTGTTTAATCGTAATTACTTTTTATTGGACATGCTCTGGCGTCTAGTGTATACATAATATATACAAATATTAAATCCCCCACAAGGTAACCGATCCAAACTAGATGTGACACTTTAGAGCTTCTCTTTCGACCCGATCTCTTCCGGGAGTGAACCCGAGAACGAGTGCTGACCTGCCCTGGCCTTACCCATCCAGGGGTAAACTAGGAGAGTGTGCTGACTTGACCTGACGTCCCCAGGAGTGACCCTGATAACGATTGTTGACCTTCTGACCTGACCTGACCTGATCTCCCCAGGCGTGAACCTGCGGACCGGTCTGCGCGGGGTCTTCCCCTCCGCCTACGTCACAGACGTGGACTACGCCGAATTTGACCAATCTGCGCCGCCGGTTCGAAAGGAGCGCTACCTGCTGGGCTACCTGGGCTCGGTGGAGGCTCGCAGGCACAAAGGTATTGAGGTCATCACCCAGGCCGTGCACAAGGTGATCGGTGACGTCAGAGCGGCCCCCGACCCGGCCGACGCCGCCTTCGCCTACCCGTGTATACTGGAGATATCCGACCAGGGGGTGCGGATGATCGACAAGAGCAAGCCGGCGGTGAGTAGAGATGGAAGAGGGGGATGGGAGGGAGGCAGGGAAAGGAAGGACACCTACTCCAGGGATGGGAGGGAGGGAAAGGAACGACACCTACTCCAGGGATGGGAGGGAGGGAAAGGAACGACACCTACTCCAGGGATTGGAGGGACGAAAAGGAAGGATACCTACTTCAGGGATGGGAGGGAGGGAAAGGAAGGGTACCTACTCGAGGGATGGGAGGTTGTTTGGTTTGGGGAGGCCCTCACTCTTTATGACTTCATAAGAATGATGTGCCATGACAGCTAGCGGCTTCTATGCTGGAAGACGCTTCTTCGGTCGGATGGTGAGCAAATTTCGGAACGTTGACTGATGTATTCGTAATATTAAGTACCTAGCCTAAGGGAGCGTCACGAGAAGTACGCTATATGTGGGCTTCCCATCAGACTTGTTCTTGATTTCGCTTCAGCGGAATTGATTCCGATTTCATGCCAAGCCAGATGGGTCTGATTCAGATTCCAATATACATTTTACTAGGAGAATCGATTCCGAATCCGATTCCAGGACACCTACAAAGTTTGATTCCGAATCCTATTCCATCGATTCCAATTTCATTCCAGTTTGCATAGCAAATGTCCGATGATACCTACATTGTGTACACATGACACGAACAGCAATATTAATTATATTATACTGGTATATTTAATAAAGCTATTTTTATATAAAACTTCAAATTCGAGACAAAATATTTAGATTTATAATTTTAAGAACAAAAATGCTTTCATGAATTTTGCTGAAAAACTGGCCTGTGCTGCAAAATCGTGACAGTTCAAAAACGTCCAAGTCTAACGAAGGTTCAAAACCATTTAATATCATACCTATACTCATGATTGCGAGCTGCTCTTTTTAAATATGATTCACAGGGAAGTCAATGTCGTGAAAGATTGAGAGAATATCATGAAATGTACGGTACAATATACATAGCATTGCCATAAGCGAAGATAGTTGTATGTCTCAACCAGCATAAGTATAATTACCGAGCATTTTTGTTGACCCTCATGAGGTAACAAATCATCGCCTAGCTTTGATTTAGCTATGCTTGCTCAAAGAAACAAATTTCCTTCGGGAAAGCTTAAATTCATGGTCAGAGTGATTTTTTTTAACGAGAAAAATACGAAATCTTTTGAAAGTCATTGATTCCGATTCCGATTCCATCATTTTCTAACAATTATTGACTCCACCTGATTCCGATTCCACCCAGATGCCAATGGAATCGAATCCGATTCCGATTCCAGTACAAACGGAATCGATTTCGGAATCGGATTATATTCCACTGGAATCAAGCACAAGTCTGACTTCCCATAAGAAGCAGTATTTGTATTTGTATTAGGTGTATTACAGTACTAGGTTTGTAAGCGTTATCCAATGGCGCGCACGCGTAATGAGGTTGACATGGCACTATCTGTCATGCCAAATGCGTCGCAGCGCAACATTGAATGCAGACTACGGTGGGAAGCTGGAGCTCTGCGGGGAATGGGGCAGCCATTGTTGTCCGGTGAATAGAGGATGAGTACGGGCGGAATATGGCAGCACTGCGGGGAATGGGGCAGCCATTGTTGTCCGGTGAATAGAGGAGAGTACGGGCGGAATATGGCAGCACTGCGGGGAATGGAGTAGCCATTGTCGTCAGGTGAATAGAGGAGAGTACGGGCTGAATATGGCAGCACTGCGGGGAATGGAGCAGCCATTGTCGTCAGGTGAATAGAGGAGAGTACGGGCTGAATATGGCAGCACTGCGGGGAATGGAGCAGCCATTGTCGTCAGGTGAATAGAGGAGAGTACGGGCTGAATATGGCAGCACTGCGGGGAATGGAGCAGCCATTGTCGTCAGGTGAATAGAGGAGAGTACGGGCTGAATATGGCAGCACTGCGGGGAATGGAGCAGCCATTGTCGTCAGGTGAATAGAGGAGAGTACGGGCTGAATATGGCAGCACTGCGGGGAATGGAGCAGCCATTGTCGTCCGGTGAATAGAGGATGAGTACGGGCTGAATATGGCAGCACTGCGGGGAATGGAGCAGCCATTGTCGTCAGGTGAATAGAGGAGAGTACGGGCTGAATATGGCAGCACTGCGGGGAATGGAGCAGCCATTGTCGTCAGGTGAATAGAGGAGAGTACGGGCTGAATATGGCAGCACTGCGGGGAATGGAGCAGCCATTGTCGTCAGGTGAATAGAGGAGAGTACGGGCTGAATATGGCAGCACTGCGGGGAATGGAGCAGCCATTGTCGTCAGGTGAATAGAGGAGAGTACGGGCGGAATATGGCAGCACTGCGGGAGAGGAATTCTGCGACTGCCGGATCGAGATGGAATACTGGGAGAATATCAGGATGCGACATTTCCACGTATCCCAGATATAATCAAGTCGTTCTACACATCAGCTTCTGCTTTGCCCGTACCTTCCTTGCTCTCTCTCTCTCTCCGTCCTTTTGATTTGCTCTTCCTCTCTTTTGCATTTGCCCCTCTGTTTTCCCTTTAATGCAGAATATTCGTGCTGTTCTGTAATGCTATGCAATGTAGGTGGATATGTTTCTGATCAAAGTGTTGTTTCCGTGTTTCAGCCTAACCACGTTCTTTGCCACGACTATTTCTACGAAATCAAAAACGTCTCCTTCTGCGGATTTCATCCACAAAACCGGAAATATTTCGGGTTTGTGACGAAACATCCCCAGGACCTAAAGTTCGCCTGCCACGTATTCGTCTCGGAGGAATCCACGAGACCCGTGGCCGAGGCAGTCGGGTAAGATTAACTTCAGGTCGTATACTTACCACTTTCCAGCCTTACACTTACTTACACTTACACTTACGTCCATCTACGACTTGCACAGGCGTGTGTGCTTTGCGTTCGTGAAAAGCTTCACTACCTTATTGTAAACATACATATGCTTTGCATATACTATTTGCAGTATATAAGTATTATAAATGCACGATGTGTGGGATTGTTAAATATTTTCATCGTCATCTGAACTACGGTTGCCTGAGGATTTTGTTTCAATGAATTGTGGTAGCTGGGGGGTAATATTGCTTGAACCATTCACTGGAATGCTAATTAATTGGCCGGATAAATCACAGCACTGCTAACTTGATTTGTTCTACTTTCGCTTCAGACGCGCTTTCCAGCGATTTTATCAGAAATATCTCGAAGCGGCATACCCAATCGAGGAGATTTTCATGGACTTTTAGAATGCTCAAGGCCGATGGCTGTGTGAATGAGCTGGAAACTGAGATACTGTTCACAGTGAAGACGGTGGTATTCCATCGGCCGGACAGCCTTTATCTGATGTATGTGCTGTTGTTACTGTTGTCCGCTTTCAGTGCACACGGTTAGTGATCTCGGCGGAACCGAGTGTGACGGGCCGAGTGATCGGCGCCGCGCCCCGCATCGCGGCGCATGTGGCGCATTGCGGCGTATGTGGCGCATCGCGGCGCATGTGGCGCATCGCGGCGAATGTGGCGCATTGCGGCGTATGTGGCGCGCGTGGCGCATCGCGGCACCGGTGGCGTGCGTGGCGCATATGCAATCGACCGTGGCAATCAAGGCGCCATCGAGCGCGACTGGAGACAATGAGCTTGTCGTGTGGGCTATGCAGCCGGTTCCGCACGGAGCACGCGCTGTATGTGATTTGATACCGGGGAGCAGTGTGACTCTGTTGGACTACGATGTGAATAGGCGGCACACCGACTGGCGGCGGTGATAGAAGCTTGTGCATTTTCAGACGCCAGCTGGGCCCACAGTGCCCTGTAAGCTGTGACCTGTGACCTGTAACCGTGACCCGCCTGGTCAGACCGGCGTCAGACGCCAGCTGGGCCCACAGTGCCCTGTAAGCCGTGACCTGTGACCTGTAACCGTGACCCGCCTGGTCAGACCGGCGTCAGACGCCGGCCAGCCGCAGTGCCCTGTAAGCCGTGACCTGTGACCTGTAACCGGGACCCGCGTGGTCAGACCGGCGTCAGACGCCGGCCAGCCGCAGTGCCAAACCGCTCGGCGTCCTAAGGGGCGCACTCAGGGCTGGAATCCCGGTGGGACTGGCTCTGCTCCGAACCAAGTATCGCTGAGCGGAACACTTCTGTGAATGTTGCTGGGTTGCAACAAATACCGCACTGAGGTTTTGAGGATTCCGACACATAATAACCCGAAGATTCAGAATCTGTCATCGACGAAATCCGATTTTGACGTCCATGTTCGAAATGTAAAATTGTATGTTTCTCACAGATGCGCCTGGCGCCGCTGCCTCGCACTTATTACCTTGGATGACCAGTGAGTGAGAATTATGAGGAGACGAGACCAATATGACAAGAGTCGTGTAAATAGCAGAGCTGGCGAATGGGGTGGCTGGTCATACAAGGCGGGAAGTGCGAAGCGCTGCGTCAGTCATATTTTTGTGTTGTTATGGGGATCTTCTATCCGTTTGAGTGTGATATGCTGCTCATAAAACAACACATTTTAGCATACAAATGAGCATCAATGTCGAATTACAGCGATGACTGATTTATAATCTTCGGACCATTTTGCACCGGTATCATAAGAACCTCAGTACGGTGTTTTAGTAGCCTATCAACATCAATAGCAGCAATGTGGGAAGCTCGCGCGTGGCTGGCGACTCGCGCCTTTCCGCTGTATTTTCTGTTGCAATATACCGGTGTCCGGGGTCCGGCGGCATCGCTGGACATCACTGGACCCTCTCCACGTACCACAGCTACCGATTATAAATACATGCCAGCAAGCACAGGCTGCAGTTGATTTATTCTGACGGTAGCATACTGTGTGTGAAGAGTAGTATCGACGAGAGAGACCAGGGACGTCATGACACGGCATCAGAAGTGTGCGTGGGAGGGGGGAGGCAGTGAAACTTTTATTTCATTTTGATTTAAGACAAATCCCGGCACCACTAGATAATATTTGTTGACATATTTAAGCTCTTCCCGTCTTGCTGTATTTCTTGCTGTCCCACTTATTATTCAGCAACCTAATTTTGTTTATAAAAAAATGAACAAAAATTGGGAGCCATGACTCTAAGTGAGGCTACTGTTGCAAATTCTAGTAGAAGCTGAAAGGCCATACGATAGAACAGTGATTTATAACAGTTGACAACCTCCTGGAAATATCCATTTTCGGCTGCAAGCAAATGTTGACGAGGTGACGACATGTGTAAGTTATCGATTAGAACATAATAGCCACTAGTACGAGTACTCGTACAGCGTTACACTCGTACAGTACACTCGTAGAGTACACTCGTACAGTACACTCGTACAGTGTTAACATCATATGCAATGTACAAGAGAGTGAATGTGCCGGCACGTCTAAATAAATACATAAATGAGTAAAGCTATTATTACTTTGCTCTCTGAAATTACCATATATATATATATATATATATATATATATATATATATATATATATATATATATATATATATATATATATATATATATATATATATATATATATATATATATATATATATATATATATATATATATATATATATATATATATATATATATATAACGCTGCTGGTATAAAATCCCACCGGGATATCATTTGTTCTCAAATCAGTATCGGCCCATCCCAGCGACGACCCAGGTGGCCCATATATCAACCAGACTGCTATTACTTTCCAGCAGGTGAGCTATTTATTACACTTATATAAGCATACTACATTATAGAGGACTCCGGAAAAAAACGCAGTCGGTGCGTTTCGCTCCGCTAAAAGGCATTTACTGGTGTTCATCAAGCTGAGAAATATCGCATGCTATGCGAACGCTATAACTCATTTGATATGCATGAAGCAATTTGTGGTATCGAATTGATTGACTGCTGGCCATCTATTTGGAAGGACTATCAATTATATCAATAGTTCATATATGACTGCATTACAGTCTACCACCATCTAACGCAATGATTTTCCGGAGTTTTCCGGAGCACGCGCATTGGATGATTGCCACGCCAACGCCTTGGATGTCCGTACCATTTTGACAAGGTATGTTTAACGGCCGGCACCGGAAGGATTTCGGTCAAGTGCTTCTACAGTTTGGTAGTATAACCTGTAGAGCTTATGTCTTCAGTCAATAAGGGACGATATGCATGTATCCACAAAGTCGAGTTGAATGTGTGCCAAAATTCAACCGAGCGTAATGTACGATGACTAGAAGTATGCGATCAATATGTACTAAGGAAACATGCCTCTGATCTTTTACACGTTTTGCACAACCGCGAACAGCAAACGAATAAAACATCAAAACAGTTTTGACACAAAGGTATGAATTCGAGCAGTACCTATATGTATGTACAGTCGGTCTATTAAGTATCTGCCCTGGAAGTCTAATAAGTATCTTCCCTGGACTCATCTAATTTCAATTCTGTGTACATGCAGGACTGATTTAAGGGAACATGTGATACCTACCTAGGTACCTACCTAGGTAGGTACCTAGGTAGGTATCTCACGTTCCCTTAAATCAGTCCTGCATGTACACAGAATTGAAATTAGATGAGTCCAGGGAAGATACTTATTAGACTTCCAGGGCAGATACTTAATAGACCGACTGTACGTACGAGCTCATCATATATACGAGCTCATCTGTCAAAATCAATATGCCATTAAGCTGATATGTAGGAACACATAACATCCAATAACACAAGTAGCGTATTTCCCTTGTTTTTATAGCGTATTGCTATGATTTTGCTGTAAAGCTCATCTTGCTGTCGTAACGTCATATACTCTTTTGAAAACCCACTAACTTTTTTTTTGCTCATAGGATCAGACAAAAATATATTTCCTGTCCACCAGTCACCATGTGGCCGACGCAATCTACCGATTTTGAGGGATTATGGTTACGCATCTGTCGAGAATTAACGGATCTGTGACGCTTCGGGAAAACGCGCCTCGGGAAGACCTCTGTGCCGCATTTCCCAGAAGCCGTGCGGAACAGCCTATCTTTCCGGCGTTTGACGGTGTCTGCCAATGCGTCTGTCCGTATTTCACAGCTGTTTTTCGGCACAGTCTACCATTTCCCCGCTTGCTGACTGGCAATGTATCTACATGGTTTCACATTCGTTGTGAGCATGAATAGATTTTAGGAGGATGAAAAACAATGGCCGTTTTCACGAAGGATTATTGCGCTGAATAGAAAATAAAGGTTTCTGAGAAGTTTTGGTATAAAGTCTTAGTTCGACGATCCATTCCTTAACTACTCAACTTTTACATGCGATTTTTGGCTTGAAATGTCCCTCAGAGTTTTGTAATATGTTGGTAAGAATATAATATGTTGGACAAATTGCGGTTTGGTGGTAATTAGCAAGATAATCATTGATAGGTCAGGTGTGATTTTCCATTTTGCGTAATTTTGCGACAAAGAACGTATTGTATCGTATCTCCGTATCTCCACGGACTGAAACTTGTCAAAACTTCAGAACGGTTCAGAAAATTATGTGGCGTGTGGCGCTATTGGCCGCAATGGACTCGCCCAATCCGGCCCAATCCGGCGACCGGCCTGTGCGGCTTGGCTTTGTCTATGTGCCCGCGGCTCGCGGGTCGCAAGCGGCGGCGAATCGATGCTGGCCCATCACTGTGCATGCGCAGACAGACCTGTGATCTATGACGCTGCCAGATTTAGTAACTAGTATGACGCAATGGCGGCGCCACCATAGGGGCAGGGGTGGCAGACTGCCACCCCTGCCGTGACACTGGGGCGCCACCATAGGGGCAGGGGTGGCAGACTGCCACCCCTGCCGTGACACTGGGGCACCACCATGGGGGCGGGTGGCGCTGTGGTGGCATTGCCACCCCTAAAATTTAGGCCACCGTCAAAATGTTACCGGTGCTGTTTTATCCAAATTGTGGATTCCGACCGCTGTGAACATATATGGAACAGTTCCCTTCGTCGACCAATGCAAATTTTAGTCACCTTAGTCTATATTGCTATTCAAACTATTATATCTAGTCATTACCATTATATTCGCCAATTTGACCGAAACTTTCGCTCTGTATCGGATAATCTAAATTCAAATTGGCTTATCTAACCGAGAGCACGCCAATGCAACAGCTGTGCCGGTGCCACTGGGGGGGGGGGGGGGGGCAGAACAGGGTGGCGGCAACGGGCCGAGCAGGCCAAGCAGGGCGGGACAGGACAGGGAGGGACAGGACAGGATAGGACAGGACGGGACAGAGGCGGGGCAGAGGCGGGGCAGAGGCAAGACAGGCCAGGGCAGGGCAGGACAGGACAGGGCAGGGCAGGGCAGGGCAGGGCAGGGCAGGGCAGGGCAGGGCAGGGCAGGGCAGGGCAGGGCAGGGCAGGGCAGGGCAGGGCAGGGCAGGGCAGGGCAGAGCAGGGCAGGACAGGACAGGGAAGGGCAGGACCACTGGTGGATCCAGGGGGGGGGGGGGCATCAGGGGTAAATGCCCCCCCCCCCACAAGAATATGGGGGGGGGGGATTCAATACAAGTATGCCCCCCGCGCGTTCTCAATGTATTGTAAAATCGTAAAAATTGTCTTCGCAGCAGTCAAAATCTAGCTATCCACAGTCAAAAACCAGAAAAATTCGCGCCGCTTCGCGGCATGACACAACTTTCGCAATTGCTTATACAAATTTGGAAAATGAGCAAATTAATTCCATTAAATGTCTGGCAGAGGTTCTCCTTGGCAGGGGCGGATCCATACAATTTTCAAGGGGGGGGGGGGGGGTCATCAATTGCAGCGGTGCCCCTACCTATGCCCAAATCTGAAAACTCAACGGATTTGGTCCACTATATTTTGAGGGTGCCCCTGTTTCAGTTTTTTTTTACAAAACGTTGGCTATAGGTATTTGCAATATCAGTCGTACCCTTTCTATCATTTAAAGTGCCGCGGATGGTGCTAAAATATATAATTTGTACAGTCAAGGGCAGTCCCAGACGGCTGATGCAGAATTGACCAAGAGGGTAGTCGAGGTTCGTGACCAGGAGAGGGGGGTAGCCGTTTTTTTTACTAGCAGTACATTTTATGCATGCGATAGCAGTGTATCATATTGCTTTGTGTCTCGAGCGGACTTCACGAATGTTCTTGAACTAAAAAATAGGCAGGATTTTGCGAAGGGAGGGGTTTGAAAAAAATGTGTCACAAAGGCTCAACTACAAACGGTAATTACGCAAAATGGACAGCCATGCAACTATTATTGTGCCGCGAAGCAGCGGAAAGTTTTGAGGTTTTGAGCGGGCTGGAGAACTGATTTTTGCTATTGGAACCAGCATGCAGGGCCAAAACGAGGAAATATGTCTGGAGCAAAAGGTGGGGTCAAAAGACATGTTGCCCCCCCCATTTAAGGCCAAAGGCGGGGCCATAGCCTCCATGTCCCTCCCTCCTCATGCGGCCGCCAGTGTGTAGGTACAGTCTATATTAAACCCTTTTGTACTGGAAAAGAACACTGATTCATTTGCGCCGCGTAGCGGCCCGGATTTTTTTGCTTATTTTGTTTTGGTCTGGATAACTAGACCCTAAAAAATCGGAATGTTCTATAATCTATATGTATCAGCCCAAGGGCATCAATGCAGCCACTCAATGGGATTGTTCCATCGCAAAGATAGAAGGAATTTCACTGTAGTGGCAACAAAAAAAGGTGATATTTTCTACTTTTTAATCGCAAAATTCTAACAGCTTGGGTGCAGTTGCTTACTAGTTTCAAATACGTTTCATGGATTTCCAGCCATGAACGACATTATAAAAAAAACTAAATGGCGGACCCTATGGGTTCGTTCGCGACAAGAAACGATAGTCAACAAACATCGTGACATCGAGGATTTATCAGGACGCACGTATGTAATATCCGCCGCTTCGCGGCGGATATTACATACTGATTGGGCCGTGAAGGAGCACTATTCTACCCGTGGGCCGTGCAGGGGCGCCATAGCCCCTGGTGCCCCCGGCGCGGTGGTGCCCCTTCACGGCCCAAGGGGGGAGCCAAGCGGCGAGTTTTTTGTCTCTTATTTTTGCACCATTTCGCATAAAATAGGTGGGTTTTCAGCAATTTGATGGGGGCACCAGGGCATTGGTGCCCCGCCTCTCCATCCTCCTGGATTCCCCCTTTTCCACCGCCTATGGAAGCGGATCCCGACTCCCGAGGGCCCTCAGGGCCCGTCGAGTCCGATACGTTATTGCCTCCGGTATACAGGCACGTTGGTGCCCCGTCATAGCCCAAGGGACGGGAGGCATGAAGGGACATTTTATTTTGCATAACTTAGCAATTCTAATTTAGCATCATTCGCGAGAAGAGAATTTTTTTTTTACAGCGACCAATGCCTGTGATTTCATGGCGGAACCAGGCCATGATTTCCCCTCCTGGATTCAAGGAGTCACGGTGCCCCGGTGCCTCCCCTCGCCCCCACAGTGCCGCCTACCGGCACGGTGGGCACCACCGTATAGGGTAGGCGGCACCGGGTAGGCGGCACTGGCAGCCGGTAGGCGGCCTGGTGCACCGGCGCAGTCGTGGCCCTGGTGGTGCCCATGGTACATCGGCGCAGTCGTGGCCCTGGTACGCCGGCGCCGTCGTGGCCCTGGTACGCCGGCGCCGTCGTGGCCCTGGTACGCCGGCGCAGTGGTGCCCCTGGTACCCCGGTGCGGTAGTGGCATTGGTACACCGGCGCGGTGGTGCCGCTGGTGCACCGGCGCGTTGGTGCCCCTGGTGCCCCCGCGTGGTGGTGCCCTGGTACACAGGCGTGGTGGTGCTCCTGGTACCCCGGCGCGGTGGTGCCCCTGGTACATCGGCGCGGTGGTGCCCCTGGTACACCGGCGCGGTGGTGCCCCTGGTACACCGGCGCGGTGGTGCCGCTGGTGTACCGGCGAGGTGGTACCCCTGGTACACCGGTGGTGCCCCTGATACACCGGTAGTGCCCCTGGTACACCGGCACGGTGGTGTCCCTGGTACACCGGCGCGGTGGTGCTCCTGGTACACCGGTGATGCCCCTGATACACCGGTGGTGCCCCTGGTACACCGGTGGTGTCCTTGGTACACCGGCACGGCGGTGTCCTTGTTTCAAAGAACACTGCAAATGATGTGCGCCGCGTAGCGGCGCAACATTTTTTGCTTTACTTTTTATATTTATTTTGAAACCCAACCGTCAGTCGGCATTACGTACACTATCACCTTGTTCACTACTACTGGTCAGAAAAGTCTTGTAAATCATGTTAATTCATTGAAAACAATGTTTGCCATCTATTACAGCATTGTACAAATGATGCGAGACTACTGTGAATAATAAATACATTATTACAAACACATGTATGTCATGAAGTGGTCCGCATGGTATTTGAGACACTCAAATTCTTCAGAGATTCAACTAATACTTCAGTTTAGTACTTCACATAAATATCTTGCTATGTTCTTGATGTAAGTTTCAATGTAAAATCATCACACCAGCTTCTATCGTCGCCAGGCTCACAAAATATGCTAGAAAGGCAATCAACACAACTTTCAAGGTCATCGGAGCACTAAAACAACGTCACAAATCCTTGCGTTATTTTTTTTTACCGAAAATCAAGGCCCTGAAATATTATTTGGCATAACCTACGCCCTTTTATGAAACGCAAATGCCGTAACTTACGAACAATTCGGTGCTTTGACGTAAATTAAGTGGCGTAGCTTCAATGGCGTAGCTTACGCCGGTTTTTTCTTTATGAAACGGAATCGGCGTAGGCTACGCCAAAATCGGCGTCAACTACGACGATAGAAGCTGGTTCGTAGGTTACGCCGCTTTATGAAACGGGGCCTGATGAAAGTTTGTGCCGAAATATAGTGACACTTTTTTCGACTATTTTCCGAACTATTGAGAGTCAAGTCATTTGTATTGTTATTTCATAACAATTTAATCACAGTCAACACACAGATACAATATTTAGCTCTTGCCAATCAGCATTCATTGAAATGAAAGGGGTACAAAGCATGTGTGATGCCCGGCAGGGCCTCCTCTAACATGTTAACTGGGGGGGGGGGGGGCTGCGCCCCCCCCCCCCCAGTGACGCCGCCATCTCCCCCCAGTCGAGGCAAAATCGCGTCACTGGGGGGGGGGGGGGGGGGGCACCTATTTGTCTTCGGATGTATATACAAAACGACATCGGTGGAGTAAATGAAGTCAAAATCTTAAATACACGCAAATTTAATAACGAGAGCGAATAAGTAAATAAAACTCAGGTAATCATTTTATGGCAAATATCGCTTCAGTTTCGGCGCAGAAAAGACGATTCTGACCAGAGTCTGGACAATGAACAAGTGCTATTTGGTGGCAATCGGCACAGTGGACGGATAAGTTTGTTTCCTTTGCCAGGGACCGGGGTTCAAATCTTTCGACGGGCCTCTGAAAAGTCGACCCGGCCCCCAATATCCCTTAGAACAGGATGAGAGTTCCAAGTATTGCCTTGGTTCCAAGAGAATGTAGTGCTTGCCTGCTTGGTCTACAAATGAAACCAAACCAAATGAGTGCTCTCGTATGTCACGACCGGTTGAGGGCCTGAGGTGGCTCTCAGCCAGTTAGAGGGTCTTGGGCCTGAAGAGGCTTCTGGCAGGTCTTGATAGGATTTTAAGCTGGTCTGAATGGGTCCACGGTCAGCCTGGGGGTGCCCTTGATCGGTCTGAGAGGGCAGGCAACCGCCCTAAGAAGGCCCTCGGCCGGTCTATGAGGGTCTGAGAAGGTATAGAGGGTATCCTCTCAGGCGGGTATGGACCCCTCCAGGCGGCCGGAGTGGTTCATTGTTCGTCTGAGATACACCAGGCTGATCCGAGTTGATATTTTCCAGATCTGAGAGGGCTTTATGCCCATCAGAGCAGCTCGGTCAATCTGAGAGGGCCTTCGGCCAGTCTGAGAAGCCCGGGTCAGATTTGAGAGGGACCCCTCTTAAGTCTGAAAAGAGAGCTACTGCACTCTGAGAGAACCCTCGAACGACGGGGCCTTAGACCGGTCTGAGAATACCCTATGCAGGTCTGAGAGGCCACATGACAGACCTGAGCTGGCCCTCTGCCGGTCTGAGAGGGCACCGTGCCGGGCCGAGAGGAGCCTTGTCAGGCCTGATGGAGACCCTTCCAATCGTTTTTTGTATTCATTTTTTTTTTTTGAGGGGGCGCTCTGGCCGCCTGAGGGGGCGCTCTGGCTGCATGAGGGGCGCTCTGTCAACCTGAGGGGGCGCTCTGGCCGCCTGAGGGGGCGCTTTGGCCGCCTGAGGGGGCGCTCTGGCCGCCTGAGGAGGCGCTCTGGCCGCCTGAGGGGGCGCTCTGGCCGCCTGAGGGGGCGCTCTGGCTTCCAGAGGGGGCGCTCTGGCTTCCGGAGGGGCACTCTGGCCGCATGAGGGGGGCTCTTGCCACATGAGGGCCGCTCTGGCAGCCTGAGGGGCGCTATGGCAGTGGCGGCGGAAGAGGGGGGGGGGGGGCAGGGGAAGGAGGCAGTTTCCCCCAAACTCAGCCGAGGGGAGCTTTGTGTTTGGCAGGGGCTGCTGGCCTGAGAGGGGGCACTCTGTCGCCTGAGAGGGGGCGCTCTGGCCGCCTGAGAGGGGGCGCTCTGGCCGCCTGAGAAAAGGCGCTCGGGCCGCCTGAGAGGGGGCGCTCTGGCCGCTTGAAAGAGGGCCCTCTGGCTGCTTGAAAGGGGGTGTTCTGGCCGCCTGAAAGGGGGTGCTCTGGCCGCCTGAGAGGGGGCGCTCTGGCCGCCTGAGAAAGGGCGCTCGGGCCACCTGAGAGGAGGCGCTCTGGCCGCCTGAGAAGGGGTGCTCTGGCTGCTTGAAAGGGGGCGCTCTGGCCACCTGAGAGGGGGCGCTCTGGCCGGAGGAGAAGGGGTGCTCTGGCCGCCTGAGAGGGGGTGCTCTGGTTGCCTGGGAGGGGGCGCTCTGGCCGCTTGAGAAGGCCGCTCTGGCCGCCTGAGAAGGGGCGGTCTGGCCGCCTGAAAGAGGGCCCTCTGGCTGCCTGAGAGGGGTCGCTCTGGCCACCTGAGTGGGGGCGCTCTGGACGACTGAGAGGGGCGCTCTGTCCGCCTGAGGGGACTCTTTGGCCGCCTGAGGGGCGCTCTGGCCGCCTGTGTTTCAAGGCCTCATCTTACATGGATTTGAAAGGAAATAGTATCCGTTCACGAAAACACATGCTAGTTTGGATCAAGCAATATGCCAAACGTTTATATTTGATACACAAAAGCGTATACTTCAACAGACCATAATTTAGCAGACTTGTAAATTGTCAGGTAGAAGCAAGGTCGATTGAAACCCTGGCGGATCTTTAGATACAAATATATTATTTAATGATCAGCAAGGCAAGAAAACATTCCCTTTCGTTAGACAAAACGGTTGTTTATATCTATGCGAAGTTAAAGTTTCATCCGATTCTATCCAGTTTATGAAACACTTGTTTATGTTCTACTTCGAATTTTCTGTGACGTTTCACGCATCCCTATTTCAAAGACAGGATAAGCCATAAAATATGTTACAAGCGCTTTGCGAAAACAAAAATTGGATCCGTTAGAATGGTTTTGTTAAGAACGTTTTTTTTTGTCAGCATTCGTACGTGTTGTTGGAACTTCATTATATCAGTATATTTTTGGGATCCGTTGGAACGGTTTCGTTAGAACGTTTTCTTTTGCAGCCTTCGTGCGTGTTGTTGGCACGGCTTTTCTTCGTATATTTTGACAATGCAAGGGGCGGGCCGATGGGGCCGCATTTGGAAGCGTTCGTACGTGGATCCGTTGGAACGTTTTTTCTTCTCTCGTTGGAACGTTTTTTTTTTCTTCAGTGTTCGTTCGTGTTGTTGGAACGTTTTTTCTCCGTATTTTTGACAATTGCAAGGGGCGGGGCCGCGCAAATACATCGAAACACTTATTTACGACTTATCTACGAGATGGTCTGGGGATCCGGGGTGGAGACAGCTCCCCCCGTAGGTCACAGCGCAGGGAGCGAATGCGAGCGGGTGTTCTAAACGTGGGTCCCTGTGGCCGTAATTGCTGTAAAGTTTAGGCCAGGTTCGATTATGTTATAACAATTTTGTAATTACAATTTTGTAATCACAATTTTGTAATTACATTTTTGTATTCCAATATTTTAATAACATATCGAAACCAGCGCAAATTAGTCTGTCTACACATTGTTTTTTTTCCAAGTTGTATTTATCAATCATCTGCAGCACACAGACATACACACACCTACACACACCTACACATACCTACACACACCTACACACACCTACAATCACCTTCCAACGACTAGCATCAACACATTTAGTTTTCCGTCCTATACTTTCCTCTGGTCTCTCCCCCCATCCACCATCTCACAACAGGTCCGAGCATACAAGCGCATCACTCCTACCGCACACCAGCATTGCGAGAATGCTCGAAATAGACTGTCATACACAGGGAGAGACATAATCATGTCTCCCTCATTTACTTCATCGCACATTCGCTAGCGCATTATCTATGCCTCCCCATATTTCATCGAACTTTCTTATTTCACAACGACTCTGTGCCATGCATTTCTCATTCATAATGTCAATCTTAAACTTGACCGTGAACAATTTCACACTAAGGTTTATATGTTTTGATATCATGCTTTTTCCTACAGATATAACCTGATTCATGACCATGTTATCAGATACACCAAAAATTATTTTCCTCGAGTTAAATGCTACCATTCTAGTTACTATGTCTAGGTTATTAATGAAACTTGCAATATTTTTCCAAAAACAATTTACTTCTTTGTAATACCAAAACTTATGTTCTATGGTATCAATGTGTGCTGTACACCTGCAACACACTGGTGAATCCTTGATGCCCATTATATGCAACATTTTGTTGGTAGCGACAATTTGTGTAATTATTTTATAACTTAAAATATGATAGTAAACTGACGAATTTGTGTATATTGACAGATATATATCTACCCAGTTTACTTCCCCATATTTTTTCTTCCCATCCCTGCTCCCAAGAATTTCTGATTTTTTTAGTGTGTTTTTGTAATATAATATTATACAAATATTTGGCTCCTTTTTCTTTACTTAATACGAACTCCACTTGTGGATGGATAATAGGGTATTCAGCTCGCACTTTTCATGGTATAGATTTCCATTCACGCGATAAGCTCCTAATCAATCCAATGTAATCTAAGTACGATCCACCTAGCTGATACATTTGTTTTACCTGCTGAAATGATAAAATATGTCCCAAATCGTCCACAATGTCACTAAGATAGTATAGACCTCTTTTCCGCCAGGCCTTAATACAAGTTGTTTTGTGTTATGTTACATCAGAGTACCACAAACCGCATCTGTTCATATTCTCAGCGTCAATCTTTATTCCACTACTTACATTGGCGAAGGCTCTTAAGACTTCGGCCCAAAAATGGTTGAATATTTGTTTGGCCAATTTCGCAAGTGAATCGCTATTCATCTCCCATAAATATGTACCTTCAGATACAGTTTCTTGAAACAGTGAGGTCCAACTATGTTTTGATTGTATTTCCCTTCGTACCCATGTCGCTTTAAGAGCTTCGACATACGTCTCAACTTCTATCATTGCAAGACCTCCCTCGGTATATGGTTTACAGATACTCAATCGCTTTAACCGATCCACTTTTCCGCCCCATATAAAGCGAAACATAATGGTTTGCAATCTTTTCATAAAATTCTTAGGTCGTTTTGGGAGAGAGACCAGTATATGAGTAAGTTTTGGCAAAAGAAGTGCTTTAACTAAGGCTATCTTTCCCCTCACAGTTATATATGTCTCCTTTTCCAACTATTCATTATTGACTGTATGAGTCTCAATTTACTTCAAAATTTTCTTCGTGGGCGTCCTTCTCATCATTTGTAAACACAACTCCCAAAACTTTCAGCTGTTTAGTCCATTTGAAATTAAAGTTTCCATCCATCACTTCACATTCCTGCTCACTTGCACCTACCCAAAAAGCTTGTGTTTTTGAAATATTTGGCTTAAGGCCAGAGTATTTTGCAAAAATCCCTAAGTCGTGAAAAAGCGCCCTGCACGAGTTTACACTTCCATCCAAAAAGCACAGCACATCATCGGCATAGGCAGATATTTTGTACTCCATATTACCAATCTTAACACCTTTGATATTAGCATTGTTTCGTATCATTTCCAGTGCACATTCTATAACAATCAAAAAGATGTACGGACTTAACGGATCACCCTGACGGCAGGATCGTTCCAGCATTATCTTCTCCGAAATATGACCGTTATACACTAATCGCGAGTATGACCCGATGTAGAGCATATTGAACCACTTCTGTGTTGATTCAGGAAAATGTCGTCTTTGCATCACCGTCCTCGCAAACTCCCAATCAACGGCATTAAAGGCGTCCTCAATATCCAAGCTCACAAAAAGAGCACTCCTTTTTTCTTTTTTCAACTCCTGCATCAAATCGTATGTTAGACGAGTATTGTCACCAATAAATCGACCCTTCATAAAGCCTGTGTGATCCTTGTCAACTATTGATGGTAACAGATTCCTGATTCTATTTGCTATCGCCGCAGCAATGATTTTGTAACTTACATTTAGCAGAGTTGTTGGCCTATATGATTTAATTTCTGATCGCGGTCTATTCGATTTCGGCACAAGCGTGATAATCCCTTCGCGTAGCGTCAAGGGGAGAACTCCAGTGTCGACACATTCATTTACCATTTTAAAGAAAAACATTTTTAAATCACCCCAAAAATGGTGGTAAAATTCTACAGAAAATCCGTCTGAACCAGGACTTTTGTTTTTTGTCATTGCTTTCAACGCTGCCTCAAGCTCTGCTAGGTCCAGTGGCAACTTAAGAGAAGCTTTCTCCTTGTTGCTGATTTGCTTTATATGGGCACTACTCATGAACTGCTCCGTCCACTGCTCCTTCGGACGTTCTCTAAACATTGCCGTAAACTATTCTACAAGCCTATGTATAATCTTACTTTGACTCGTTATAAACCCACCTACTCCATCTTCAAGAGACGCAATAAGTTTGGCCGAGAATGCCCGTCTTTCCAGGCTAAGGAAGTATGCAGTTGACCTTTCCCCTTGTTCATGCCATTTTGCCTCGTATGCTTCTGTATATCTATTTTCAAAGTCACCATGGAATGATCTGTGCGGTAGCCAGGTATAATTTTTTCCTCAGAAACATACGGAATAAGTCCTCGAGAAATAATGAAATAATCTAATCGCGCTTGCTTGATAGCGGAACCCGTATTCCTCCAAGTATATTTCCTCTCATCGCCATTCCTTTCTCTGAATATGTCTACCCAACCGTTGGCATCCATTAAGCTTAATAACACGTCTCTGGCTCTTGTGTTATTTTCCCGTACATAATTTGCGGTATCCAAAACGCCATTCAAAGCAAAGTTGAAATCTCCTCCTATGATCAATGGTGTGCTTTCATCTCCTACCTCCTCGCACATCTTCCCTAACTCCTCACAAAATGTTGGACTATCCTCATTTGGACCGTATACATTAGCAAGAATTAATGTTTGTGTATCATTTATAATTACCTTACCTATAATATAGTTTCCACCCACATCTATCATGGAATTACAGACCTTAATTTTAACTCCCTTGGTAAGTATCGCCACTCCTCTCGCATTGCTCCTATAGGACGCAATAAGGATATCTGTGCCCCAAGCGTTTCGGAATGCGTTCTCTTTTCCTCGCTCACAATGTATGTCCTGCAGCATATATATGTGAAAAGCACCTTTTCTCAAGTAATTGAAAACATCACGTCTTTTACGATAATTACCTAGACCTCGACAATTTAAAGTGCACATATTAATTTCGCTCATTCCTTATCGACTGTTTTGGAAGCTATGAATGAGAAA
This sequence comes from Chirona hameri, assembly GCA_036785665.1. Taxonomy (NCBI): domain Eukaryota; kingdom Metazoa; phylum Arthropoda; class Thecostraca; order Balanomorpha; family Balanidae; genus Chirona; species Chirona hameri. Next base: position 28,038 of record JAXIVJ010004099.1, read on the forward strand.
TGCGCGTCACCTGTCAGACAAAATAATTACACTCCGACATAACATAGCACAAGCCATAACAATCAGATAACTTATAGTGACAAAACAATAATGACCAACATCCGATGAAAAGCAACCATTTTTTACCCCCTGTTGCGTGTACAGTCTCCGATCGCTCACGCTAGTGTTCCGGTTACAATGCCAGACACTGTACCCGTGTCTGCGTCTGGCCCGGTCAGCGCCCCGGGCGGGGACCGGGTCAGCCGAGGCTGGGGTCGCGGGACCGGGAGCGGGGCAGTGTCGCCCAGGACGTCGCCGGGGCCGTGCTGCAATACAGGTTGACCAGAGTTACCGTATCTGCCTCGGGAGTCACTGCGGTCGGGACACAACATTGGCGACGAGGATGAAGCCTTCCACTGCCCAGGTGTGCGCCGGCTTGGTGTAACGTCGTCTGCTGGTACGGTACGTCACCATGGAACGGGACCTGGCACCGCTGGCGCCGTTCAATTGCGCCGAGCCATGTAAGTGGGACAGTTGGAAGCGCTCGTTTGATTATTATATTGCGGCCTCGGACATCACATCTGAGTCTCGGAAGATAGCAGTTCTGTTGCATGTTGGTGGACTTGATCTGCAGGAAGTGTTTCACTCTGTTGTGGACGCAAGTGTCAAGGTTGAAACATTGCAGGACGTGTTTGATGTTTTTGATAAACAGTTCTTGCCGAAGAGGAACGTGATTTACGAGAGACATGTGTTCCGTAAAGAAGCTCAGAGGTCGGGAGAGACCGTCAATGTTTTTGCAACCAGGCTCCGAGGCCTAGTAAAGACATGCGAGTATGGTTCCCTTCATGATGAAATGGTCAGGGATCAGATCGTAGACAAGTGTTTGAGCCACCGCTTACGATGCTATCTGCTCAGGGAAAAGTGTCTGACGCTGGAGTCGGCGCTGACATTCGCGAGGTCCATGGAAGATGCCGACAGACAAGCCGAGCTGATGGAGGATCGTGCAGCGGAGGACCACGCCGCACGTGCCGTCGCCACCAGCCGGTCCGGCCGGAGGTCGCCCACCAGAGCTTCGGATCAGGCAGACGGTAGGGTGAAATGCATCCGCTGTGGCAAAGGCTATCACGATTTCGAGGACTGTTTTGCCAGAAACAAGAAATGTCATGGTTGTGGCAGGGTAGGTCATTACCAGAGGATGTGTCGCAGTGGTGACCGATCCCGAACAGGTCGAAGGCAAGTTCGCCTTGTAACGTCGGACCACGAGGACCACGTCTTCCGCCTCGCTGCTGCAGATCGCGATGGAACGTATCCTGTGCAAGTAAGTGACCAGTCGTGCGACTTGCTTGTTGACTCAGGCGCCACCTGCAATGTTATGAGCGAGGCTCTATTCAGAGAACGGTTCGAAAGTAAGCGGCTGCTGCCGAATCGTAACAAGTTGTACGCATATGGGTCCGGAAAACCGATGAGTGTCATTGGTCAGTTCAAGACGTGCGTCACATTTCGTGATAGCACAGTGCAGACCGTGTTCCATGTAATTCCTGGGTCACATCAGTCTCTGCTGGGAAAGGATACGTCTGAGAGGCTGGGCCTGCTCCATGTGGGGCCCCAGGTCAGACGCGTCACCGACCGGAGTGACCCTGCTAACAGATATCCCGCTCTGTTCAGGGGACTTGGCAAGCTGAAGGACTTCCAGCTGAAGGTGCCGATCTATCCAGAAGTCACACCGGTCGCCCAGAAGGTCCGGAAGATCCCTTTCTCTCTCCAGGGCCCCGTGGAGCGGAAGCTGAAGGAGCTGCTGGACGAGGATATTATTGAGAAGGTCAGTGGTCCGACCCCGTGGGTATCACCTGTCGTTTGTATTCCAAAGAAGAACGGGGATATCAGAATGTGTGTTGATATGAGACGGGCCAACACAGCTGTGATCGGAGAACGACATCCGATGCCAACTTTGGACGATGTCTTGCATGAGATGACGGGCGCTAGCATGTTTTCTAAGCTAGACCTGGCTCAGTCCTTCCACCAGATCGAGCTGGATGAGGCGTCGCGGGGCATCGCTACCTTTGTCACACACATAGGGCTGTACCGCTACAAACGTCTGTTGTTCGGTATATCGTGTGCCCCCGAGATGCATCAGCGGGTGATTCAGCAGGTGCTGGAGGGATGCGAGGGAGTTCGGAATATCGCTGATATCATTGTGTTCAGCGCTACGGCTGAGCAGCATGACCGACGGCTGGACGCGGTTCTTCGTCGTTTACAGGATGCTGGTCTGAAGCTGAACGGGGAGAAGTGTCAGTTCGGCATGACTGAGCTGACGTTCATGGGACACCGTCTCAGCAAGGTCGGAGTTACAGCAACCGATGACAAGGTCGCTGCGGTCTTGAACGCCAGAGAGCCGCGGACCGCTTCTGAAGTGTGTTCGTTTCTCGGTCTGGTCACGTTTTTAAGTCGTTTCTTACCTGATCTGTCCACGGTCTCTGCGCCCCTCCGTGATCTGACCAAGTCGGGGGTGGCATGGAAGTGGGAGAAACCCGAGGGGGACGCTTTCAGTGAGCTTAAGCGGAGGCTGGCTAACAAAAACGTTCTCGCCTACTTTTCCCTGACAGCAGAAACTCAGCTCGTGGTGGACGCTTCGCCAGTGGGGTTAGGTGCAGTCCTGCTCCAGAGACAGCGCACAGGCGTGTTCCAGCCAGTCGAGTATGCCAGCCGGAGCTTAAGTGATGTCGAGCGCCGGTATTCGCAAACAGAACGCGAAGCCCTGTCAGTAGTCTGGGGTTGTGAACGTTTTCATCTGTATCTGTATGACATCGATTTTGAGCTGCTCACCGATCATAAAGCTCTTCAGATCATTTTCTCACCTGCGTCAAAGCCACCAGCCAGAGTAGAAAGGTGAGTGCTCCGCCTGCAGCCGTATCGTTACCGGGTGAAGCATATCCCTGGGCCGCGAAACATCGCTGACTGTTTCAGCAGGCTGACGCAGACTGCGGCAACTGCTACCGACGGCGGGGACCACTACGCACGTTTCGTGGCTCTGCACGCCGTGCCTGCCGCACTGCAGAAGAGCGACATCCAGAGAGAGACCGCAAGAGATGATGAGCTGCAATCGGTAATGAGATGTCTGCCGAACGGTAAGAAACTGGATTGTCCGAGGCCTTATAGGACGCTGTGGCAAGAGCTGTCGGTCTGTGATGACATGCTGTTGCGCGGAAACCGACTTGTTGTGCCAGAGACGCTGCGTGGGAAAGTTCTGGAGCTGGCCCACGAGGGTCACCAGGGTATTGTCCGCACAAAACAGAAGCTCAGAAGTAGCGTGTGGTGGCCTAGGGTGGATGTGGATGCGGAGCGGCTTGTGAGGTCATGTCACGCGTGTCAGATTGTGTCTGCAGGGAACCCACCTGAGCCGATCTCTACCACAAAGCTTCCCACAGGACCTTGGGAGAACCTGCATCTCTATCTTTGTGGGCCGTTCCCTGGTGGTGAGAATTTGCTTGTTCTCGTCGATAAGTATTCGAGGTGGGTGGAAGTGGAAACGATGTGTTCAACCACAACACGAGATGTCACTGTCCGACTTGAGAAGATATTCGCTAGTCACGGTTTCCCCCTGACGCTGACGACCGATAACGCCCGCAATCTCACTTCGGCAGAGTTCGAGGACTTCTGCAAGGTGCGTGGGATCCGGCATCTGACGGTGACACCACTCTGGCCACAGGCGAACGGACTGGTCGAGCGTCAGAACCGGACTCTGCTGAAGGCCATCAGGACGGCCGTGGCGGAGGGGCGGAACTGACCGTCCAGTCTACAGACGTTTCTGCTGGCGTACCGGACTACGCCTCACCCCGCTACTGGAGTCAGCCCTGCTGAGCTGCTCTGCGGCCGGCAGCTGCGCACCAAGATGCCGGCCGTGACACGTCCTGCGCCGGCGCCTGGCCGGCCTGCTGTGCAGCAGAGGAACGAGCGCTACCGTGAGGCGGGGAAACGCTACGCTGACCACCGGCGGCGCGCGGTTCCGTTGGACATCAGTGTCGGTGACCGAGTGCTTGTCAAAATCCCTAGAAAACTCACCAAACTGTCTTGTGCTTTCTTTGCGGAGCCGTATACAGTAGTGTCGGTAAAGGGCTCTCAAGTAACTGTTAGAAGGCCGTCGGATGGCAGGCTGTTCAAGCGGAACAGCAGTTTTGTAAAACGATACGTAACGCGTGATCTTGTAGAGCCCCTGTCATTCCCATGTAGCGACGGTCCAGTGTCCACCGCTTCGCCAAGCAGCAGGGCAGAACCCGCGCCCGAAAGACCTGACCGATGTGAGCGGAGCACGGAGCTTCGCACGCGCAGTGGCCGGCTAGTCGTGAAACCGCAGTGGTACGGTGATGTCGTGGAATATTGAACATTTGGTTACTGAGCGTTGAGAATGTGTGTTGGTGTGCATCCGTATTTGGTAATTTCGCTCAGTTTGGGATTCAGATTGTGTCCAAGTTGGGAAGGGAATGTTGCGAGTACAGTCTCCGATCGCTCACGCTAGTGTGCCGGTTACAATGCCAGACACTGTACCCGTGTCTGCGTCTGGCCCGGTCAGCGCCCCGGGCGGGGACCGGGTCAGCCGAGGCTGGGGTCGCGGGACCGGGAGCGGGGAAGTGTCGCCCAGGACGTCGCCGGGGCCGGGCTACAATACAGGTTGACCAGAGTTACCGTACCTGCCTCGGGAGTCACTGCGGTCGGGACACAACACCCCCAACAGCAGCAAATCTCGATACGCACGCTAAGGCTAAGCTCTGGTAAACACGAGAAACCTTATATATAATATAGTGCATGTTCTGGCTACAACACACATAAACAGTTCTCTTCTCTCTCACATGACACCTAAACATGCTGCCAGGTGCAATCTGTCCCTTTGGACCGTCCGATATCCCCTGCGAATATGTCCCCTCGGTTTCACAACTAAGCTGCTTTAGTCGCCTTTATTATGCTTTCCGTACCCCGTCACGAACCTGCGTATGTCCACGCCATAACGACTACGGACCCCAGTCGCATGCGCCGCAGCCGATCCAAGGAGGTTCTCCGTCCGAGCGACGGGCGGCACAGCGTCAGTGACCGCCCGGCTGCGGCTGCCGCTCCCTCTCGAGCCGTCGCCGCCACCGCCGATGAAGCTGCCGCTCCCTCCCGGTGCCGGCCGCCACGGGTCTGTCCTCTTGGAGACAGAACCGGTTGAGAGCTCCGAAGCTGGTACCCCGTGAACTGCCGGACCAGCGCCGTCGTCGCCATCGCCGATGAAGCCGCTACCACCGCCCGGTGCCGGCGGCCACGAGTCTGTCCTCTCGGAGACGGAGCCGGTTGGGCGACCCGAAGCTGGCGCCCCGAGGACTGCCAGTCCAGAGCCGTCGGCGCCCTCGCCCAGTGCCGGCCGCCACGGGTTCGTCTTCTCCGAGACGGAGCCTGTTGGGCTCCGTCTGTTGGGCTCTGTCTGTTGGGCTCCGTTGTAGCTGGTGCCCCGTGGACCGTCGGGACCGGCCCGGGCTGAGGATAGTCTCCAGCAGCCCTGGTCTGGTCTGCGGGCCGCTGTTGCATCCACTCAGCACTCTCCCCGTCTCCGCTTGGAGTGCCGAGATGTGGCGGACGGGGCCGTTCCATCGATCTCGGTGAGAAGCCCGCAGGAGCCGGAACCGCTGCGCCATCCATCCCATGCACACCTCCTTGAGACCTTATAGATGGCGCGTCGGGCTGTTGCACTGGTGCTTCCGTCTGTTGGCACGCAGCCCGCTCAGCCAGGTGCCGCATCAACCGCTCCATGGCAGCAGCTGAGCGCACAGGGTGCGGTCGGTCTCGCTGGCCGACGACCACGAACACCGTTCCCTCCTTGGTGAACACCGTGTTGATCTGATTGCCGCGTTTCAGCTGCATAACGTCATCAAATATGCGTAGTCTGGAAGGCGTGAGGCGCTCTCGGATGTAGAGACCACTGCCCCGGAGTCTGGTCTTGTTTCGGACCATGAAGTAACGATCCGATCCAGCTGCCACGGTGTTGAAGCGGACTTGGATCTGCCTTTCCTTGCGCTGCACTTCTCCAACTTGGCTCAGGTCCATCTCATACTCCATAAGCCTGCGTACCACATCGTGCAGCAGATGAGCAGTATCCTCGCCTCTGCGCGAGCTTAATGCACGTGCGATTGCTGGCCCGCTGAAGATTAACCAGCTTTGGAGCTCCCTCTGTTGCATTTGGTCCAGCTGCTCTTCGACCTCTGCCATGCGCTTGGCACAGTGGAATAAATCCTTTTCCGTCTGCTGAGCTATCTGCTCTACAGCCCTTAGGCGCTTTGCAAGGGTTTCGTTTGTGGTGAGGGCAAAACTCAGCGAGTTCTCCAGAGCATTCACTCTCTCGTCGTTATAACGCCGCATTTCTTCGGCCAAGGATTTACTATTGCGCGCGTTCTCCGTGCGGATGAATTCTTTCAAATCCGAGATAACGGCATCATCACCTTGGCTGCAGCTTCCTTCGGCATCTCCCCCTTCGACGCTTTCCTGTTCGGCGGTACGCGGATTCTTCCCACTATCCTTCAGCAAAGGGCTGTTGGTTTTCCTCTTTTGCCTTCCCATCTTGACATGAACTTTGAGTTTTATTGACCACGGATAGATGTCGCTACCGTCGCCAACAGCTGGCGTGACCCTGGGCCTGGCGTTTTCCTTACGAGACAAACATGGCGCACTCAGCGAAAAACAAAAAAAAGTCTTTCTTTGACACACCAGTCCATAAATGCTCGGACAAACTCACTTGCCAAACTTGCTGGGTCGTCACTGAATTGCCACGTCACCTTTTCCTCAGATATGTGAGCTATTTCCGTCATAAACACCATCAACAACACAGAGCTCCAAACCACCACCGGCCATGACGCAGTCAGCTGGCCAACCCTACACATTGTTATTTATCATGAAGGCATATAATGTTTCATCACTCTATCTTTTGCGAATATGTACCGAACTTCTATGAACAATCAACTCTCATTTGAAAAAAGTGCATTGAAATCGGCAGTTTAACTTGGCCCGGACGGCGAACTATTTAGTGTTCACGACTTATTAATAAAAAATCCCATCAATTTTCAACAAACAGGTATTTAATATATTACAGTGCACACATGAAACATTTATCTAAACCGTTTATTCATAATCAAACAATAAACGTTTCAGAAAACCGTGATGCATTCCGCGGATTAACTTGGCCAAGGATGGCGACATATTTAGTGTATGCGATTTGTTTCATTGACCAATCATTATCAGGAACGTTGTCACGCTTCTTGGAGCACTTACTTCATTGCTGGCCCTATGACTTGTTTACAAATAACATTCAAACCAGAGATAGTGATAGAGATAGTGATAGAGATAGTGATAGAGATAGTGATAGAGATAGTGATAGAGATAGTGATAGAGATAGTGATAGAGATAGTGATAGAGATAGAGATAGTGTCACCATATGTTAGTACATATTTTCTAATTTCCCAAAATTTAATTTTTGCAATAGAAAATGTTGTTAGTTCACTTTTAAATTGAGGCACGATCAATTTGAAACCACACATGTGCAGGGGCGGATCCAGTTGGGGGGGGGGGGGGGCAAAGAGGACATGCCCCCCCCCAAAGGTCCTGATACCATGTCCCCCCCAACGGTCGGACGTACAGTTGTATAAATTGTCTTTGCAGCATTCAAAATCCAGCTATCCACAGTTAAAAACTTCCAAATTTCTCGCCGCTTCACGGCATGACACAATGCGCAATTGCTGATACAAATTTGGAAAATGGGGAAAATAAATAAATAAAGTGTCTGGCAGTCTTTCCTTGGCGGTACCTAATTGCTAGCCCCAGGGGCCCTTCATAAAATATTAACTTTCAAGCGGGCTACATGTTTAGCTAGTCTGCCGAGTTCCGAAAAAAGTCGACGCGAACGCAAAGACACAGACATCGGCACCCGGAAGCTGCTTCAGCGGTGCCCAGCTTGCTGGACCGAAGAGCTAATAGTGGGGACCAGGCCAGGACCATCTCCCCCCAGGCTCCTCCAGATCCACAGGGACCATTTATGCGCGGAAACGTCGTTCTTCCCCTTTGCTGCTTTCAAACCATTTGCATTGTTACTAGTTGTTTGTTACAGTTTGGTTCATATGTATACAGTTATTATTATTATATGTACTATTGAGCGCCGACTGCCACCGGTCATTGTGATTTATTATCCGAGGCTAATGTATATGAAAAACTACCTTCATCTCAATATTTTTCATCATACCGAGATGTGTAACCAGGGAAAGGGGTTACCTGAGGCTTGGCTCCACTTACGGTCTGGCTCCAATATGAAAATTTCGTTTTCCACGACCTAAAATTAACATTTTCACGCCGCTTCGCGGCGTCACATCGGTGGCCATCGTCATAACGAAGCCATCGTCATCGTCTTTGGTTCGTTGTAGCGGTGAATTGAATGAATAGCATGTTTAGCTTCTTATTCTCCACAAGGCCCACCTCCTATGTGTCTGGGTTTTAGCAGGCAAACCAGTAAAAATTTCGCGCCTCTTCGCGGCGCTAAATAGCAAGTATGTACCTACTAAAACATGAAAGAACACATTAAAAATGCTGCGAAGGCCTAAATACACGCATACAAAATGATTAGTTTTTCTTTCGTCATTTTAGCCGACCCCCCATTCAAAAATTATCGGCGACGCCCCTGGGTGCAGCTGACAATTGACATAGTTTTGCTCAGTGTAAGGCAATGTCGGAACAATACAAACTGCAAGCTGACAATCTTTCCTTTTTCGATATCCCAAAAGGCCTAAAAGCTAAAAAAAGAAAAGACATCGTGCAGTTGCAAAATAAAGTGTGCCAAATCCGGGAAGAAATTCGAAATTGGGGGTAGGTAAGGTCCGCTAAAAACGGTGTTCCCCCCCAAAAAAGGCCGGCTGGATCCGCCCTTGTACATGTGTCACAGAAAAATGCAGGTAATTAAATCAAAAGGTGAATATTTCACTTTAATACATGCTTTTTGTTTAGTTTGTCCCAGGGAAGCGCCATTTACTTTGTACATCTCCATTCAGCTGAACGTTCCTAAAATTATGCATACTAGGATATAGCCAAGCTGTCCCAAATGTCCCAGTTCAATAATTCCATCTTTGTGTTAATCAAGAATATAACCACGGTAAAACTATTGAATATGTTACTAATTATTGGGACAGTCAATGCACACGTGTGCGCACGTACCGTTTCATATTTCAAACCTGTTTTAGCTTTATCAGAGCGCGCCCGCTCGGTCATCGCCCAAAAAAGCGTTTTACTGGTATAATATTGTGGCCTAAATCCGAGGAGATATCATTTAGCGCGATTTTCTTTGGGGGGGGGGGGGGGGCGCTTGGCCCGAGGGGGCGCCCTGGGTTTTCTTGCCCCCATCCGAAAATACCTTCCGCCGACACTGCTTTGATGTCTCCACCTACCTGGACGTCTCTGTGTCAGTTCTTTCCACTTTGATATCTCCACCTACCTGGACGTCTCTGTGTCAGTTCTTTCCACTTTGATGTCTCCACCTGCCTGGACATCTCTGTGTCAGTTCTTTCCACTTTGATGTCTCCACCTACCTGGACGTCTCTGTGTCAGTTCTTTCCACTTTGATGTCTCCACCTACCTGGACGTCTCTGTGTCAGTTCTTTCCACTTTGATGTCTCCACCTACCTGGACGTCTCTGTGTCAGTTCTTTCCACTTTGATGTCTCCACCTACCTGGACGTCTCTGTGTCAGTTCTTTCCACTTTGATGTCTCCACCTGCCTGGACATCTCTGTGTCAGTTCTTTCCACTTTGATGTCTCCACCTACCTGGACGTCTCTGTGTCAGTTCTTTCCACTTTGATGTCTCCACCTACCTGGACGTCTCTGTGTCAGTTCTTTCCACTTTGATGTCTCCACCTGCCTGGACATCTCTGTGTCAGTTCTTTCCACTTTGATGTCTCCACCTACCTGGACGTCTCTGTGTCAGTTCTTTCCACTTTGATGTCTCCACCTACCTGTACGTCTCTGTGCCAGTTCTTTCCACTTTGATGTCTCCACCTACCTGGACGTCTCTGTGTCAGTTCTTTCCACTTTGATGTCTCCACCTACCTGGACGTCTCTGTGTCAGTTCTTTCCACTTTGATGTCTCCACCTACCTGGACGTCTCTGTGTCAGTTCTTTCCACTTTGATGTCTCCACCTACCTGGACGTCTCTGTGTCAGTTCTTTCCACTTTGATGTCTCCACCTACCTGGACGTCTCTGTGTCAGTTCTTTCCACTTTGATGTCTCCACCTACCTGGACGTCTCTGTGTCAGTTCTTTCCACTTTGATGTTTCCACCTACCTGGACGTCTCTGTGTCAGTTCTTTCCACTTTGATGTCTCCACCTACCTGGACGTCTCTGTGTCAGTTCTTTCCACTTTGATGTCTCCACCTACCTGGACGTCTCTGTGTCAGTTCTTTCCACTTTGATGTCTCCACCTACCTGGACGTCTCTGTGTCAGTTCTTTCCACTTTGATGTCTCCACCTACCTGGACGTCTCTGTGTCAGTTCTTTCCACTTTGATGTCTCCACCTACCTGGACGTCTCTGTGTCAGTTCTTTCCACTTTGATGTCTCCACCTACCTGGACGTCTCTGTGTCAGTTCTTTCCACTTTGATGTCTCCACTACTTGGACGTCTCTGTGTCAGTTCTTTCCACTTTGATGTCTCCACTACCTGGACGTCTCTGTGTCAGTTCTTTCCACTTTGATGTCTCCACCTACCTGAACGTCTCTGTGTCAGTTCTTTCCACTTTGATGTCTCCACCTACCTGGACGTCTCTGTGTCAGTTCTTTCCACTTTGATGTCTCCACTACCTGGACGTCTCTGTGTCAGTTCTTTCCACTTTGATGTCTCCACTACCTGGACGTCTCTGTGTCAGTTCTTTCCACTTTGATGTCTCCACCTACCTGAACGTCTCTGTGTCAGTTCTTTCCACTTTGATGTATCCACTACCTGGACGTCTCTGTGTCAGTTCTTTCCACTTTGATGTCTCCACCTACCTGGACGTCTCTGTGTCAGTTCTTTCCACTTTGATGTCTCCACCTACCTGGACGTCTCTGTGTCAGTTCTTTCCACTTTGATGTCTCCACCTACCTCTCTGATTAAGAAGAATTGATTAAGAATTGAAATGAAATAAGAATTGATTGAATCATTCTTATTTCAAATGAATGACTCATGAATCGATTCACTTCATGCGCAAACCTGTTGTGAGTCACTGATTGAATCATTCATACAGATAAAATAGGCTGATTTAATCATTCATTGCTCAAAGAATCATTCTTTTTTGGTCGAACAGCATAAACTGTCCACAAAATATGCCAGCGGCCCAGCATTCATCTGTGCCCTGTGGACAAACCAGGCACTTAATGGCCAATTATATGAGCTCTGTGTCCTGGGCTGGAGCCTGTAATTCATCTATGCGTAAAGAAAGCGAGACTTTGTGTCCAACTCCAGTGGGCACAAAGCCACTGTTCAATCAGCCCTAACTAGGTGAATACCTTGGAACTGGTAGGGTTAGGGGTAGGTACCTAAATACTTAGAAAAGGTAACTAACTCATACTTTGGTTCATAAACCACAGAGTACACGCACACCTTTTTCACACGAAAAATTATCAAAAGGTACCCACCTTTTCCTAATTTCTAGGCTATACCATATCAGAAACTAAATCATAAACAAACATTTGCATGACCTCCGCATGTCCCAAATATCACTGTCGCATCGGCGCCGCTTTATTCCACATCATGCTTTATAAAAAAATAATACCTAATGCAAAATCAAAATAAATTTTCTATTCGCTTAAAAAAGTGAAACGTAGTCATTAATGCTTTTGGAACTTGGAATTTGCAATTATAATAAATATTATAAGTATCATTTTATAATCAAAATAAACAACACGTGTGTCCAATTGGCTCACATTCACATTCACATTCGGAAATACATTCGCGGACTATTTGGATTGGCTTCAAAATTAGTACACAGATAGATCACGACCTAGTGATCATTCTGGTAAAATCTTAGAGTCGCACATTTAAAATCAAAGGAGTTAGAGCAGGTCAGATAGGTTTAAGGTCAAACAGCGGACCATTCCGATTTGCATGAAAATTAGCGCAATGGTAGAACATAACCTCCTTATCACGCTCATGAAATCTTAGAGTCGCACATTCAAAATCAAAGGAGTTAGAGCATGTCATATGTTTAAGGTCAAACAGCAGACTATTCTGATGTGCATGACAATTGGCACACAGGTAGAGCATGACCTCCCTATCACGCTCATAAAATCTTAGAGTCGCACATTCAAAATCAAAGTAGTTAGACAAAGGAGTCGACACTTCCCTTTAATGTTGAGTGATTGAATCAAGGTTGAATCATTCATTATGATAGTGTTGAGTGATTGAATCATGATTGAATCATTCATTATGGTAATGTTGAGTGATTGAATCATGATTGAATCATTCATCATGGTAATGTTGAGTGATTGAATCATGATTGAATCATTCATTATGGTCCGTGAATCACTGTGAATCGACTCATGACAAATATGAATCATTGACAAGTCTGGGCCAGGACACACTGAAAATCTTTTTCACTCTTCATTTACTCTACTTACATCTCATACTCTCACAGTACCCTTCAGTTACTCCTAACCTACCCATAACTCCAGCTGATGGAAACCCATCTACCCTCCATGTACCCTCCATGTACCCAGCATATACACTCAAGGTCTGTATAAATAAGGTTGCGCCATATTAAAAGAAATCACGTGACCAAGCAATCTTACGTGCAACTACTCCGGGGGCTCCTCCGCTTTTTTATACCTTAGCTTTTTTGCACGTGCCGAAACTCCCATTGGATTAACATAGGGAGTCGTGGAATCGTAATCTATAATGTAAAACGAAGTATGATGCCAGACCGTTGAGACAAAAGCAATCATAGGGTGATGTGCTCAAAGAATTATAGTTTTTTATAGTATTTTTTTCACCTTCATATTTTTCAGTAGCATGGTTCCGGAGCGGACAGCTCCATACCAATGGCAACGGTTTTTGTTGGTTTTGACCCAATTTGGTCCACTTAGAGTAAACCAATCTGGATAAAACGCAAAACGGCACCGTTTTGAACCACGCCGGATCGAATAATGAAGAAATCACGCAGATCAGTCCCATAGCCCCGGAGCGTGGGCTTGCCTGCAACAGCTGTTGGTGGTTTTTGTCCAATTTGGTCCACTTAGAGTAAACCAATCTGTATTAAACGCAAAACGGCACCGTTTTGGACCACGACGGATCGAATGGTGAAGAAATCATGCAGATCATCAGTTATGTGATTGACTTTCTGCTGAGCTATTACGCTGTTCCCGGCTGTATCTCCATGCCGTGTCCCAGTTGGCCACCGACATTTTCGCCGTAGCTTCCACCGTATTTATGTTCCGTCGTGCTTAAAGGGAGTTTGCCTACTCACATCGCTTATTTGGGGTTATTGACACTGGTCTATAGAACATAACTTTCCGAATTGACCCATGACTTCGTTTCTCCAGATTCGCCCTAGCTGCTGAGATATTCCAAATACTCTAGGAACTTGCTGGGAGCAAAAAGTTATCGGGTAGACTCCAGAGGGCTTCCGCTACTAGAAGCACTGCAACTATCGATTAAACTGCTAGCATATTGTTAGCGCCGGCCAATAGCAATTCAACAAAACAGCTCATGCACGCTGACAGCAGCAGCCGAACAGAAACTGGACGGTCATCATGTTTTTCGATGGTGGCCGTTTCGATGATGGCTGATGGCCATTTTTTGAAGAAGATATCAATTTAGAGCTACGAAACTTGCACATAATAAAGTTCACAGTGGCAAGAACGTGCTCTGCTAAACTTGTCTTTCTATCTTGCATGATGTGACCGTAATTGTATTGTCTTATGTGCGCCGTTTTACATAACATCACCATAGTGACGATCGTTTTATAGATATCGAAACAAAAAATAAGAAAAAAACAATATAAGTGAAAATTCAACTAAAGGGGCTCCAGATGTGAATTTCATCATATACAACAATCAAACCAATAGCTACTTACCGTTTTTTGTTTGTTGACATACCAAAACAGTAGGCACACTCCCTTTAAATTGTGAAATGTGCATTGTTGTGCATATTTTTTAAATAAACATGTGGCAAAATATGTAATTTTCCTGTAGATATGCTTTCATTGTTAATGCAAGTTTTAAAAGCTGTATCTTGACAGTTGCACGAGAAGGAGATAAAGGTATTCGGAGAGTAACCATAGAGTAAATGAAGAATAACCAAAGAGTGTCCAAAGAAAAACCAAAGAGTAGCCAAAGAGTGTCCAAATAATAATGTGTGGGTTAATGAGGAGTTTGCAAGGGTTGCATGTTCGTTAAGAGTATATGCAGAGTAATCTCTGGGTACAACGAGTTTCTTTGAGGGTAACTGTAGAGTATGTAATGGGTAATTGGTGAGTATTCAGGGGTTGTCGTTTACCTAACAGTGTGATGTTAGGGTAATCATAGAGTAATTTAAGTGTTTTTGGGGTAGTAAATGGCGAGTAAGGAGTCCGAGATGAGTACTCTCAGTGTGACACAAGAGTAACACCATAGTCGTTTTGAGCACGTTTCTCGATTTACTCTTGCATAGAGTAAAAAAGGTTTTCAGTGCAGGGCAGGTCAAGACAGGGCAGAGCAAGGTAAGGCAGGGCAAAACAAGACAGAGGTGGGGCAGGGCAAGGCAGATGGTGGGGCAGGGCAGGACAGAGGCAGGGCACGACAGGGCAGAGGCGGGAAGGGCAGGGCAGACGCGTAATATTTTAATTAAATAAATATAATATAATTAATGTTAACCGGTGCACAGCCAGGGTTCGCGCCAACCACACTGCCGGGAGGGGGCGAATAGCCGCCGCTCCCCAAAGATCTAAAAAGAACACGGTGTAGCGATAAGCGGAAAACGAAGTTAGATAACTCGAGACAAGCTCTATCGAAAGTATACCGGCCATTTCTTAGGCCGGTCAATATTGAGATCACCAGAGTTTATCAAAAGTCAAATTTCGCCTATGTATGGATGTCTTTAACAAAACCGTATATATATCTCGATAACTCAAAGAGTTAGCGACACACGTCAATGTGTCGCTATACACGTCATGTATCGCTATACACGTGAGTATAATTTCGCCTAATGATATACGGTGCCGAGGAATTCTGTAAGACGAAATGCGTCCACCGGGTGGTGTGTTTGCTGTTCCTATGTCTTTATATGTCATAATTGTCTTGACATTAATAAATTTGCACGTTACCAATTACGAAATAATAACGAAATAATTAGTCTTTATTCGGTACTTTACCTCTACCCACCGTAACATTCAAACATTGCCTTACATATATGTGTTGCGGTTTCCTGTTCCTGCCTTTCAGGTAGCGTCGCCGTCTCTCATACCACTCCAGTTTGATAACGAACCTCTGTATTGTTCCACATGCTTCCACATGACCCTAATCATCATGGTTCCACATGACCGTGCTGCCACAATCTCCACACCGATCCAATCCCGGCTCACCACCCGCAACCCCCATCACGACAAAAGCGACGCCGGTTCCGCGCGCGGCTGGCGGCTTCCCTAGGGAACAGCGCCAGTGAAATATTGTACAACCGTTACACATGTAAGAAACGAGTATACTCGTTTATTCTCCCAATTCCTGTCCAACGTACTGAGTTCCAAGATTATACTTACAGAAGCTATTATTTGCTCATTATAAATTGTCTACCATCTGAAAAACGCGATACATAGTTAATTCATCGCATGGGGTGCTAGTAATATTGCATGGGTCCGGTATCAAAATGAAATGTGCTAAAATATTTGAAGAACTTGAAAAAATAGATACCTATCAACTAATTAATAACACAAAAATAGGACGAAATGTGTTGGATTGTAATCTTGTTTGTCACGAGGTTTATAAGCATTTCATACTTTCGTGGCACTTTTTCCCAGCAGAGGATACATGCGTACCTACTCAATCAATGTTGCCACTCCTGGCAAAAATCCGTGGCGCCGCCCCTGGTATGACGGTATGCTAAACTGAACGAATGGACTCTGGACGCATACATTCTTTAAAAACGGCCAATGTTGTATCATAAACTTGTTATGAGCTCATTACATGTTTCCATAACTATTGAATAGTGATATTATCGCCTAAATCAGTCATTTATTTCTTGGAATGTATAATATACTAAGACTTCTATACCAAAACTTCTCAGAAACTTTTCTTTTCTTTTCAGCGCAATAATCCTTCGTGAAAACGGCTATTAGTACGCCTTAAAGCAGTTTGAGTATTGTCAGTTTTATGAATTTCTAAATACAATAATTCGAAGATCACGGGTGAAATACTTAAAACCACAATATTCTCCACATATTTTAGTTGCCTGAAAAAGAAACGATTCAGCACTGTTTAACCCTCGCCCTACGGGGGAGGGGGGGAGGGGGGCTGACAGGCCCCCCGGAGGTTTTTCTAGAATAACTTTTGACACATAGGGTGCATCTTGCTGACATTTTTGGGAGCTGAGTTTACAACACTTATACGTAGGCTGTAAAAATTAATTTGAAATTGGTTAAGCGTTTTGGGAGATAATAATGTTTTGATGACGTTATGTTGGTAAAAAAATGATAAATATTTGACAAATCATAGAAAACAGAGTTTTAAAGCAAATTGCAAACTCAATTCACCAAAGATACAAAATGTCATTTTCTTTAAAATAGCAATCTCGGATTTTCAAAATTTTGGGTTTTTGACATTTTGACTGATTTTTTTGACTGATTTTTGTTGTTGTTGAAAACTGATTTTTGGGGAAAAATCCACACAAAATCAAAATTTTCAAAGATATTAGAAAAACCGGAATACATGTGAGAGAACTGGGTATGGTCAATACTCATACCAAATTTCAAAGCAATATCTCTATTTTTGACTGAGTGATGGCTTCCTAAGAGTAAGCAACTGATGACGTCATTTTTTTAAATATTTTTATTTGGACATTTTGGGACAAGATACGAACAAATAATTACCTTTTTTGTATTCCTGAGACAAAACTGGTCTAAGAACATGCCTTTTTATTTACATTTATCCATTTCTAATTTTGAGGTTTTCTGAAGAGCAAAATCGCTGTTCTGGACGTGGTAAATCCGAGGTCATTCACTTGATCTGGAAGGTCACCCGTTGACCTGAAACCTAAAAATCGCATACTGTTATATTCCTCTCATGACAGGCAACATGCTGGTTCTTACCGCATTGCTCTAAGTTGCTTGGTTTGTAAATTAACAGGGGGGGGGGTCTGTCAGCCCCCCCCGTAGGGCGAAGGTGAAAACAGCTCCCGTAGGGCGAGGGTTAAACTTCGCCATTTTGTAACAGAGTATGACTTTCACGCGATGTTATGACAAGAGGTGATGTGAAAATGAAGATAGTGTCCGAATAGTGCAACGTATCAAAATGGAAATTATGTATGGTCTGCCAAGAGTTTACAAGAATGAGAAAGATTAAGGACCTGGTCGCACCAAGATTACACAAGATTACACAAGATTACAGATTACAAGTTGTCAGATTTTTTCTTCTCATTTCATAAAAAATACGTGAAATATTATGAGAAATGAAATAGGGAACCCTGTGGTTCAGTTCGTTTATTTGCCGATCAAGTGGTGACCCGGATAACAACAGCACATTAATGATATCCGGCGTAGTGCGCTGTGAAAGCCTATAGCAATCGAACACTCTATTCCAAGTTATTTCAGTACGATACGTTGATCCTTCTTATAACATTGAACATCGACTTTCAGGGGCATGGAAACTACTTTGACGTTGGGGGGCGAACTTTTTGGCAATACTACACCAAAAATTAAGACTGAAGAGAAGCAGCGTGTGCCGCTCTTTTCCATACCCAATGCTGCTTATTGATGTCATATATTTGTGTCATATAAGGAAATGGGTCGCCTAACAAGCAAAAAAAGAGAAAAACTTGTAAGCATGAAGAAGGAGCGACACTGGTACTAGGGTAGGGTCAAAGGCCGGAGAAGCGGAACTGGAACTTTCACCGAGCCTGAATCCAGAACCGGCGGGCTTGACTAACTCCCGAACCTGAGATAGCTGGTGAGGTGATGTGCGACTGCAAAACATGCAATAATCTTTCGAACGCACGAAGTTGACCATGGCAAAATCATGCGTTTAGCATACATTTGGTGCGAGTGCCATACTTGGCTTCAACCGTGTTATGCTATGACGTGTTTTATGGTGTTATGGTCAATGTTTCAGGTAATTTTTTTAAATGAATTTATCGTTATTCGGTCGTACTTAACCAAGTGAGCTGACAAACCAATGCATTTAGAACACACGCATTTTTCAGAGAAATGGGCTTATCTACTTATATATAAGTTAGTTATTTCGTTAGTTATTTTGTTTGTTAGTTAACTGTTGCCGAATTAGGGTCCATTAACAAGCGCAATGCCGGGGGTTCGCGCCAACCACGAACTGCCGGGGGAGTTGATTCCATGCCCCCCCCTATGATCTAAAAAACCACGTAACATAGCGACAAACGGAAAACGGTAATAGATAGCTCGAAACAAGCTCTATCGAAAGTACTAGGGTCATTTTTAGGTCAGATCAATGTAGAGGTCACCAGAGGTCACCAAAGGTCAAATACCGGCTATATGTATATGAGTGTTCTTGATAAAACCGTCTATATCTCGATAACTAAAAGAGCTAGCGACGCGCGTAAAAAACGTTCGAAAGATAATGTCATTTTTTGCTGTCGCTAAGGTTCCATCAGAATTGACCTAAGGTCAATAGTTAGGTCAGCAGAAGCCATTTCATTTGAAACATTCGAATAATTGCCGAATTGTTTTTAAGAAATAACTTTTGACAGACGCACGACCGAGTAAAACAGATTTCACCATTGTGTTTCTCTCGTCGAGACGCATCGAATGCTATATTGGATGGGTGACCTAGTTAGGCCATATATAAAAATTGACCTGACCTGAGGTCCGGGTCAACTCTTAAATCACGTGATTCGTCTCGACAAGCCAAATACAATTGTGAAAACCACATTGCTCTACCTTGATTTGGTAAAGAGTTATTGAAGAAAAACCATACGTGACCTGGGAGTCACCTGGGTTGACCTCGTAGAGGTCAAAGAACATAAATGTTACATAGGGCTTCGCATTTGGCACAAGAGTGGTGGATCTGGTGAAAAGTGGTCAAATTTAGCCATTTCCTATAGATTTATACGTGTTTTCCTTTCTCTCCATTGACTTATAATGGGGAGGTCACGAAATCGACCTGACCTTAGGTCACCGATGTTGAAAAAATAGAGATATACGAATTGTAGATACCTACTTATCACCTGATGACATCCTGTGAGTTTCAAACCGTTTGGTCAATCACTTTGGCTGTGGCACCGCCGCAAAATTTTGGAGGTGGGGTCACTTGACTTGACCTGGTGACCTGACCTAAGATGACCCGAGATAAAAATTTCACACCGTGTGGGTAATTGATGTCCAAACAGCTGTGCCAAATTTCGCGGCGCTGCGCGCCGTCGTTGAAACTCCAGTGACAATGCCCTTGTTCTTATACAGAGTCGAATGATTGTGTACAAAGTTGGGGGGCTCCAAAGTTGGGGGGCAGGGGGGGGGGGGGGGGGTTGCCCCCACTGCCCCCACGGTTCCCACGTCCCTGTCGACTTTACTGCATTAATTACTACACATGTTCAGCAGTCTGCTCTCTTCAGTTCTCCTTCATCCTACATCGACTTTGCTGCATTAATTACTACACATGTTCAGCGGTCTGCTCTCTTCAGTTCTCCTTCCCCAGTCTTCCCATCTGCACAGACTGGCACCGACCACCGACGCGTTTTAGCGGAACACCACATACGACGCTGCCCACGCAGTGGTGTGTCACGGGGCACTACCGATCGTTGCCAACATTCCCTTTGACATGTCAGTAGGGAGCTCTCTTCAGATCGGTGACGGCGTCGAACGATACCCGGAGTCAACAGGTGACCCTGCTACCGACGGCAGTGATGGGTCCCACGCCGACACCGACGCGTCGTGGCCGATACGGGCAGCCGAGGCGGCAGTGTCGGCGATGGCAGCGTCGTCGGAGGTCGGTTAGTCGGAGGGTCTGCGGTGGGGTGGGGTGGGGTACGCTTCGGGCTCCGCCCTCAGCCGCCGGTATACGAGTGGCAGAGGATGCGAGGGTGGTGAGGACTGAGAGGGAACCGGCCGCCGACACAAGAGACAGTGATCAACGCCGGCACCTGTCAGGCGGTTTGCGCCAGGACTGGACCTGAGTTCCACGTGTAGCCTTGTTCTCCGGTTACAGATGACGAAGAAGACGTAGCAGTGATTTAAGTGATAGTCTTAGTAGATAGTTCTCGGCGATGTATTTTGGATATAGCCCAACAGTTCGGTTAATTTAAAGAGAGGCCGAAACAGAAAGCAGAAACAGTCAGGCCAACTTGGCCGGCAACGGCAGTCCGCCGTTGGGAACGCGACAGCGCGTTCGGTGCCGACTTCAGGTCGCGGCGGAGTCAAGACTGTCTCGTACGGCACAAGATCGCCCCGAGCCACGGCCGCAGCAGCCTCCCCGTACGATCTACATCAATCGGAACTTCAAGGGGCCCGCGGCGCCCGCGGCGCCAGCGGCGTCAGCGGCGTCAGCGGTCGCGACGGAGTCAAGACTGGCCAGCGGCGGCCGGCGGCGGGTGATCACTACCCGCCGGTCAGAGTCCACGCAGGCGCAGAGGCTACGGCGACGCCCTTCGGCAGGACCATAAAAGGCTAAGGACAACCCGGGGCTAAGGACAACCCGGTCATCGATCTCAACGACATCGGACCACGGACGCCTTCCAGACTTCTCTCCTCCAGCCCTCCACCGCTTCCGGGTGCGGGACCCTGTCCACGTGCTTGTGGCAGGGTCGTTAGACCCTTAGATAGGTAGCCTTTAGATATTTTTAAGTAGGCAGTTTCATTAGCACAATTTTTTTATTGGCAATAGGCCTCCTCCACGGCGTAGGTCCCTCTCCACTTTCGGGCAGTTAACTTGCAGGTGCCAACACGTTCTGTCGTGTGTGGCATTTAAAGTAAATAGTTAGCCCCCATCCTATCCTCCTGAGCCACGACGATGGCTACCCCCCGGAACCCCGCCCTCCCCCCCCCCCGACCCGCCCGACCCCCTCCGGGGTTCTCCGGTGCGCGACCGCGTGCCCCCTGGACGGTCCCCCTCCCAGCCCCCTTCAGGGGCCCCGCCCGCGTCCCCCCCGACCCCCCTCAGGGGTCCCCCCTTCCAGCCCCCCTCAGGGGCCCCGCCCGCCCCGTCCAGGGGCCTGGCAGTCGCCGGACTCCCGTCCCCCCGACCCACCCGACCCCCTCTGGGGTCCCCCGGTGCGCGACCACGCACTCCCCAGGCCGGCTCCACTCCCCGCCCCCCTCAGGGGCATCCCAGGAGCCGACCCGGAGCACAGCTCCCCCCCGACCCCACCCCCCCCCCCCCGAACGGGCCCGCTCGCCTCCTTATGTGGCGAACGGATGGACACCCGTTCCAAACAATCAACCCGTTCCATGTCCGGCGCTGGCTGGTCGCCATCTGTGGTGGCGACGTTGCCAGCGCTAAGCCCATCCGATCAGGAGCCCTCCTGATCGAGACGCTGACGTCCGCACAGAACGTCCGTCTGATGGGTCTGACAAAATTCAACGGAGCGAAGGTCGCCGTGGAAGCCCCGGCGCACCTAAACTCAGTGGAGGGTCTGGTGTGGTGCCCAGACGTGGCCGCCCTCTCGGAGGACCTCCTCCTCCGAGAGCTCGCACACCAAGGGGTGTGCGAGGTCACGCGCCTCTCGCCCACCAAGAAGCGACCCGAGCAGCCCAACCCGCTGATTCGGCTCCGCTTCAGAGGCAGGGAGCTGCCTACCCACATCCATTGTGGGTACGTAGCCGCCCCAGTCAGGGAGTGGATCCCGCCCCCCCCCCCCCCCGGCAGTGTCAGCAGTGCTGGCACTACGGCCACCTCAAGTGGACCTGCCGGGTGCGCACCGCCACCTGTGGACGGTGCGCAGACGAGCACGGCACCGAAGGGTGCACGCGCGCAGCACGCTGCGCCACGTGCGACCAGGCCCACCCGGCCTGGGACCGCCGGTGTAGAGCCTGAGGCCTCGCTCGAGAGGCGGAGCGCCTGAAGCGCAACGAAAGGCGCGACAGTCGGCGCCCACCGGACGCCCCGCTCTCCCCAGGTCTCGCCCCTGGCGCTTGGCCGCCCCTCCCCCCTCCCCCCCACCCAACCGGCCTCCCGCCAGACCCCCCAACCGCCAGACCCCCCGACCACCATGCCAGTCCCCAAAGGCATCTCTGGCTGACCTCGAGCGCGAGGCTGCCGCTGATCCACCGGCACCGCGCTCCCCCTCCCCAGCCGAGTCGAACATCGACTCAGGCCCCGCCTCCCCGGCCTCCGCAGCACCAGCGGAGTGCCGACTCTCGGAGGACTCCTCGGACGACTCTCTCATGAGAGCCGTCTCCCAATCAATCGCCCGCAACCCCGTCCCGCCCCCCCGCTCCAA
This sequence comes from Chirona hameri, assembly GCA_036785665.1. NCBI lineage: Eukaryota > Metazoa > Arthropoda > Thecostraca > Balanomorpha > Balanidae > Chirona > Chirona hameri. Next base: position 50,634 of record JAXIVJ010004099.1, read on the forward strand.
CTCCCCGCCCGCCCGCCCCGCCCACTCCCCTCCCCCGCCCTCCCGCTCCAACTCCCCGCCCGCCCGAACCCCGCCCACTCCCCTTCCCGACTCTCGGAGAGTGACACCCAATCAGGTTCATCGCGCTCCCACTCCTCCTCGCCCTCCCGCCCGCCCGCCCGCCCCCGCAGGCATACTCGAGCGACCTCCAGGCAAGGCTTGGACAGTAAAAGTTAATCTAAATGAATAATCAACAGTCAGAATTAGTCCTCCAATGGAATGTTAGATCTTTAATATCCCATTGGGGGCAATTCAAACATTACGTCTTAAATAATAATCCGTTAGTAGCCGCTGTTCAGGAAACCCATTTTATTGACGCCGACTTTAATAATTATACCTTGAAAATCGCCGGTTATAGCCTTTACACAAATAACGTAAATGCATCACCTCGCCGAGGCGGCTCGGCTTTGCTTATTTCAAACCAACTTTTGCATCATCAAATCGACCTTCAAACAACCTTAGACGCAGTCGGCGTTAATATTAAAATCGCTCAGATAGAACTAACTCTTATCTCAATTTATTTCCGTCCTACTGAGGACATAGACATTGATTCTTTTTCCCAGCTTATTACAAATATTAACACCCCATGTCTGATTATGGGCGACTTCAACGCGCATAGTCGGGCGTGGGGCTGCCTTCGGAACTCTCGTCGCGGCCAAATTATGCTGGACCTTCTGGACCGGCATAATTTGGTCTTCCTTAACGACCAATCACCCACACACGTACACCACTCAGGAGGTGAGGTGACTTACAGCGCCATTGATCTCGCCTTCGCCACACCACGCATCGCGACTCTTTTTACATTTAATGCACAATCTGACCCTCTTTTTAGCGATCATTATCCAATTCACTTAGAACTTAAAGTCCCTTCAGGACAGACAAATTTTTACTCTCTCCCTAGATGGAACCTTCGCAAAGCCGATTGGTCCTCCTTCCAAAAACACATTGACACTAGTCACCCCGCAGACTCCCAGACCGACATTAACACATTTTTAAACACTATTCTCGCATCAGCACATCAGCACATCCCACACACACGCACACACACACAACACCACCCGAGGCAGCGTACTGCCCCGTGGTGGAACACAGAATGTCAAAGAGCTGTTGCCCTCCGGAAAAGAGCATTTCGGAAATTTCAAGCTTGTATAACTGCAGAAAACGAACACGAAGTACGGAAAACTCGCTCTCTGGCTAAAACAATCATTGACAAAGCAAAAAAAGAGTCTTGGCAGGAATTCTCATCTACCTTTAATCGATTTACCTCCCTCTCAAAAATTTGGACATTAATTAAATCATTTTCAAATAAAAGACCACCGGCATACAAAATCCCACACTTACAAATACACAACACATCTTACACGCTTCCCCTAGAGGTGGCAACACAATTTGCACAACACTACGCTAACATATCATCAACGCAACAATGTACACCAACTTTTGCTAACCAACTTAACGATCAATTTCAATCTATTAGCTTTGACTCTAATAACGTAGAAATATACAACTCCCTTTTTACCAACTCAGAGTTAACGTACGCTATAGGTAAATGTGGTAAAACTTCTGTAGGGCCAGATCAAATTGACTACTCCTTCTTTAAAAACTTGACAGAGACTGGTCTCACCAACTTACTAACAGCCTTCAATACCATGTGGTTTGACGGCACTTTCCCTGAATCTTGGCATAATAGTACGCTAATTCCTATACTTAAACCTCGCAAACCTAAATCTTCTCCCGCTAGCTATCGCCCTATTTCTCTAACTAGTTGTGCATGTAAACTATTCGAACGCATGGTTAACGGACGCATCAGGACATATATTGAATCAAATAATTTACTTACCCCACACCAAAGTGGTTTTCGACCTGGTCGCTCCACTGCGGACAATTTAGTTGGTCTTATCGACTCTGTCCAGCGCGGCTTTCGAGGGAGAGAGGTCACAATTGCCCTCTTTCTTGATTTGAGAGCTGCGTTTGACAGAGTCAACAAAACCGCACTTCTAGTAAAGGTCCATAAGGCCGGAATTCGAGGTCGACTCGCCAAATTTATCCAAAACTTTTTAGAAAATAGAACTTTTAATGTAAGGTGCGGCAACACATATTCTCCAAATCAAAATCAGGACCACGGTGTCCCACAGGGATCGGTCCTCTCCCCGACCCTATTTTCAATTATGATTAACGACATTTTCAGTAATATTAACAAGATCGACAAAGGTCTCAAATTTTCAATGTACGCTGATGACCTGGCGGTGTGGTTCTCGCACCCGAGTGTCGATCAAGCCAGCAAAACGTTACAACTAGTACTCATTGATATAAAGGTTTGGTGCGACCAATGGGGTCTGGAAGTTTCTCCAAGTAAATCTGCATCTCTAATTTTTTCAAAGAAACCTGCATATGTGGAACCCTACATTCCATTAAAATATAACAATCAAATTATCCCTTTTGTCAAATCATTCAAGTATCTGGGAATAACGCTAGACACACGTCTCTCGTTCATCCCACACTTCAATGATTTAGTGCAGAGATGTACGCGACGAATTAATATAATGAGGTCATTGGCTGGTCGAGAGTGGGGCGCGGATCGTGCCACTCTCCTCCAACTATATACTTCCATGATACGTCCAGTACTGGACTATAACGCATTCTTATTTGATGACATATGTTCCAAACAAATTAAAAAGTTGCAAACTGTCCAAAACACTGCCTTGCGCATCGTGACGGGAGCCTGCCGCACCACCAACACCACAAACTTACACATCGACACAAACATTCCCACACTCTGCCGCCGACGCAAATACACATTACTTAGATTCTACGCCAGAGCAAGTTCACACCCCACACGCCCAACATTCCACATCTTAAATCACCCCGCACCCACTAGACGACAAACACTACTACAAAAACGACACCCGCTTATCAGTCACAGAATCAGACAAACACTCACACTATTCAACATCGCTCACATCACCACAATGCCAACACCACCACTCACATCTCACTGGCTCGACACAACACCAGACACACACCGCCTCTTCACACACAACAAAAACACAGTCACCGCAGCAGAGACACTCACACTCTTCCACGAACACAAAGCACAACACAACACATACACATACATATACACAGACGGTTCTCGGGGCGAAGGCCGAACCGGTGGTGCATTCTACACAAACACAGTTAGCAATAACTTTAGACTTTCCGACATAAATAGCGTATACACAGCGGAATTGTCATCCATTTTATTAGCATTAATATATGTCAGAAAAGAAAAACTTAAGGAAGTAGTCATTTGCACAGACTCGTCCGCCTCGCGCACGGCCATTTCCTCCATTAGTGACTGTAGAAACCCGATAGTATTTAAAATCAGACAACTAATCAAGTATTTAAACAGTAAAAACAATAGTATTAAATTCCTCTGGATCCCTGGACACGCCGGTATCCCGGGAAACGAAGAAGCCGACAGACTTGCGAAATTGAGCCTAGAATTACCTTCAGTAAACCAACTTCCAAGCCCAGTATCAGACGTTTTAAATTATATCAATTCTCAACTTAGCATACTGCGCCAAAGCGAGTGGGATGCCGCTCCGCATTTTCATCTTTATCCAATTAAGCCAAAAGTCCAACATTTTATATCTAGTCAACAGAATTGTAGAGAGAAGGAGGTAATATTGGCACGACTCCGTCTCGGTCATACAAAAATTACTCATTATTATATTATGGAGAATCTCCCGCCACCAAATTGTCAACATTGCCCAGGTTATCCGCGCTACACAATCAAACACTTACTTATTACTTGCCCAGTACACAACGATAAACGACAGAACATTATTAATTACACACAACAAAACCGCATCACATTAAATCTTCAAACACTGTTAGGTGATAATTATCCTGAACTGATAGGTCTCCTCTTAGATTATCTCTACCAAACACGTTTAGCTAAACAAATATAACAGGGGTTTTTGACCCTGCGCATTTCTGGCCCACCGCGCAGGTTTTTTCCCCTTTGCGATAGACGCTGGGTTTTTTTATTATTCAGGACTTTTCGCCCAGCTAAATACACCCCACAACCAGGTCTCGCCGAGGCGCCGGAGCCAGGGAGACTGGCAACAGTCTCCCGTTGTTGCAATGACGGCACCCCCACGGCTCCATCAACACTGACACTGTTCCAAACTGCACAATAATACTCTGTATTATTCTATACCCAGGTCCAGGCAGGTGGTCGCAGGCATCACCTAACACTTGCTATGACACCCCCACACCTTCATTGCTTGGTCCCTGGTCAGTGCAGGGGCCGGTAGTGCGATTAGGCTCTCGCTCACGGCATCGCACTGACCAACAGACGCTATCACACACACACACACCCGAGGTGTTCAATACCTGAGATAGAGGCCAGCTCGTACAACATGACTCCGCGCACGCTTGAGGACCGTGTCGCGGCAGTTGTAGCATACTCGGAGCACCCACACTACCACACTGGATCAGATTTGTCACACCAGATCTGATCTGGAGTGTGCTCCAGGCACTACGACATAACTCGCTGCACACGGTTCCCGGGAGTGTATATTCTTTTGGGCAGGGAATTGCACCCCCGCGGGGCCGGCCGCGGCGAGTTATGTTGAGCACACTCCGAGCACTCACACAACCAGACCAGACCGACCTAGGACCTGTCACCAGCTGGGTGTGTATGTAATACAAATATGTATGTATGTGTGTCTCGTGTTTTACTTATTTTTGACCTTGAACGAAATACTTAACGTAATGTTAGATATTATATTTACTTTGAACAAATAATTTTTCCGGGTACAAATAAACCGGTTAACGTAATTAGTAACGTAAAATAGCTGCCCTAGTCCCTAGTTTGCTCCGGGTCACATAAACCGGTTAACGTAGTTTTTTGCCTGGCAAATTGCCAGAGGTCATTGCCCCTCCCCGGAAAATGGCTCTAGGCCGTTCCGGGGAGAAAAAAAGAAAAGAAAAAGACAACCCGGAATCCAAGGGTTACGGGTTCGAGTCTGGCTACTGGCGCAAGTCATTCGGTTCCCCGCCCCGGAGGGGAGTGGTTCTCCTCCCCACCCGCGGCGGCATATAGCCGGGTCACGTGATTCGTCTTGTAGTCAGGGCCGGTCCATTGTGCCGCCGCTGAAGGTGTCAACAACTGACGACACGAGGACGACAGCAACTGACGACACGAGGACGACAACTGCTGACGACACTCCTGGACGACAGCCGGAACCGACGTGAACGGCTGACGTTGATGGTTTCAATGGTCAGAATTTGGTCAGAATTTGGGCTGACGTTGATGGTTTCTTGGGCGAAGGGCGGTGTCGGTCGGCGTGGCGTGTCTAGGAAATAATGGTATTTGGTTTGGTAGTTGATTGTCCGGAGTCTGGCTGGACTACGGGGTGGGAGAGAACAGCTCCCCTCCCACCCCCCCCCCCCCAAAAAAAAAGAGGAAAAAAAGAGATATATCGTCATTGGTGACGTCACAGAGGGTCATAACGGAGCGTCATAACCACTTTGTTACATCACAACGCGAGGTCCATACGCAGACATTTCTGCTAAGTTAATGCGAAATTTATGGCGCCATTATACTGCACGTGGTTGGAATCTGACTCATAATTACATAAAGAGACACTCACCAGGACATCACCATACGTAACATTAAAGACTTAACCGCCACTTCACACTGGATACGACAAACACATCACACATCACAGCGCAGGACAGACACATCACAACACAACACTTCACAGACAACAACAACAAAAAAACATAACACACTATTCCCTTGTCTTGATCCCATCCCCAATTTCTTGTTTTCCCCCTGAGTCAGTCTGTCGACGCACCGTCTTGAAGTGTCCATTCGCCCGGTAGCACTCATTGTCCTCGCTTCTCACTCACAGTTCCGTTAAGCTCACGTCTCTCACTGTCTCATTTACTGCTTCACCGTCCGCATACCTGTCCTCAACAGCCTGTCCGTTTCAGCACTCCAGTCCGTCACCCGAGTATCTCGCAGATGTCCAGTGTCGGTCGGTAACGGTGCAGGGCGGTCCGACTCCCACAGCCTGTGACGTGGGGGGTCAGCGGGGCCCGTTCACGTCGGTTCCGGCTGTCGTCCAGGAGTGTCGTCAGCAGTTGTCGTCCTCGTGTCGTCAGTTGTTGTCGTCCTCGTGTCGTCAGTTGTTGACACCTTCAGCGGCGGCACAATGGACCGGCCCTGACCAGTGGTGTCAGGTTCCTGGTCGGCTGCTGTTGAGTCGACGTGTGACCACGACGTCAGCAGTCATCCCGGGCGCGCTGCTATCAGGACAATGCTGATGTCGGGTCCGGTCATCATCGGCAGCTATCTACGGCGAGACACGGGCGTCAGTTTACAGTCGGAGCTTAGCAGTTCAGCCAGGTCATGCGGGGTGTCGATTGTGATTGAGAAGTGATTTGGGCTGACGTTGATGGTTTCTTGGGCGAAGGGCGGTGTCGGTCGGCGTGTCGTGTCTAGGAGATAATGGTATTTGGTTTGGTAGTTGATTGTCCGGAGTCGAGATATCGTTGTCAACAGTCAGGCCGTCGGGGCCTGACTGTTGCCCCGACGGCCTGACTGGTGGATGGGGTCGGGACGGCTCTCGAAGGACTCGTGATAGGGTCAGCGTCGGACATCGTGTACTTTTGATTATACAGAGCACAAAACTACCAGAAGAGCTACCGTAGTGACCGAAACGACAGGTATAGTTACAGTCCTATAACGATGCTGTGTTTGCTATTTCAGGACGTTAATGTGCTTCTTCAAGGTGGACAAAGTTATTGTATGCATATGAGTTGGAGGCAAAGACTTCAAGGCATGGTTAACCGATATATTGTCTTCAGACAGACTAGAGGTAACATGATTCCACACATCGTTTAATGCTAATGTCAGATTCAAATGTTTGATCTGATACGGTTCAAGGTTCGAATCGGTCCGGTAATGGGTAGGAAGTTGGAAATTATTGTTTGAAAGCTGCACAACCAAAGTCCAATTTAACCAGAGACAGCCAGAGACAGAGACAGAGACAACAAAACTGTGGCCCCCACAGTTTTCACAGTTTGGGTAAAGTTCACAGTTGCATCAGTTTTACAGCGGATTTCGAGGTCAAGGGAGTCAACACTAATTACAATCCAATGTCCATTTCCTAAATACTCAGCGGTCGGTTCAGCAGTCTGGTTCACACGAATCACCTGTTCACAGAAACGGTTCACAGCGTCAGTTCGGTCAGTCAATAGAACTGGGATGCACATTGTCGACGTCAGCACATTCATGACAGGTCGTCTTATGGGACAGAAAGGAAGTCGTCGTCTCAAGTACATCTGAAAGTCGTCATCATTGATAAACATAAATCTCATGGAATCTTCTGACAGAGCTACAAATTTAGCCTTTTCAATCTCGTAGTTAGCCGCAAAGTTCTGTTTATCTGCAGCTTTTGGCACGGATACGTTGCAAATTTGAAACACACTGACATGATCCTTGATAGACAACAAAGGGATAGTCACGAGCACTGATATTCCTCCTGCAGTCCTCATCGTCTGTGTGTGAGATGTAGAGAAATATTGGTCAGTGTTGGACGGAGGGAATGGAAGAGCTAAATCACGGGCAGTGCTTTCTGAATGTCATCCAAAATCTTAGCGAAACGGCTAGGCGGAAAAAGTGACCGGGGAAGAATGCTATTTTCAGTCAGACTGAACATAGTCTCTAGGTCCATAATACTTTTGCGAAAATCACGAGCAGTCGTGATGAAGTCGGTGAAAACGGCCTCCTTGCCAGATTCAAGAATAGACACAATGTAGTCATCAGCGACATTATCTTTTAACATATCAAGTCGGTCAGTCAGGTAGTTAGTCACATTCGTCAGTCGGTTCATAGTCTGTCTGTTAATACTCACATCTACGATAGTCTGATTGACCATAGTCACTGTACTGTCAATCACATTCAACACGTCATTCTGGGAGTCACTCAGATCGCTCACACGAGACAGAATGTCCTGGATTTCGGTTGTTGTTGCAGTTCCAAACAGAGAGGACAGGGCGTCACCTACGAAAGGAAGTAGTGAACGTTTAGCACGGACATGACGGGACGGGTTTAAATGTTGCAAAACATCGATAGTCATGTTTATCTCTCTATCTAACAAATCAGAGTCATGCATGAATTTTCCCCAGAGTCGTTGAGTCAAGTCACTACGTTACTCCTGGCGGTGCTCAGCATAACGCGTGTTAAGTTTACTTTTAAATACCTCAATACGGTGATCAAGTTTCTCTGCAAATTTCCACGAGGTACGCGTTTCGATCGGAAGATGAAGGGTCCAGTGATTAAAAGAGGCATAGATCTGACCTCGAGGAAGAAATAGCACGTTGGCGAATACCGGAATGATGAAGACGATCTGAACAGGATAAAACAGAAACGTCTTCATCTGTAACGACACACAAACGCGTCAACAAGAGCATCCACGGGGTTAGTCAGTATACAATGACAGTAGACACACCGGTCTTAATCTTTGATACACTCTCTCTTCACCATTTTGACATCACAACAGCACAAAAGAGGATGTATGACGACTTGTCAACAATCCTGGTACGGAATCCTTGACAGGATCCTGGGCGTGTTGCCACGCAGTACTTGTCAGTACTCCAACTCTTGTTTAAAATAATATTCCCTACTGGCATACTAGCCATAATCCTTACTCAAATTACCAAAACCACAACAACAATATTCACCATAACGGCACAGTAGCCGATCATTATACTACAGCGGCCTACAGGCCCACACGACAACAATATTAAACTCAACGGCGCACTAGCCGATTCTACCTTCTTACTACTACAACTTCTCTACCTGTACGAACATCTGTTCCATCATATGTTGATGGACTTTCATCATACTTGATAAAAGATCGATCTTAGTTACACTAGGGTTAGTAACATTTATACTCCTGCATGCACCTATGTCTTTTCCGTCCGCTTCTGGTTCAGAGAAATCAGATTCAATATCAGACAAATAATGGCGTGAATATTTGACGGGAGTACATTTCGTTTCTGAGTCTGAAGGGGGTGATTCATCACGAATGAGTGGCCTCTTAACAGGAACGCTCGGAGTTTCCACAGACTCGGACGGTTTTGAAGCTAATCGCTTACAAAGTTCTGATAATGGTAAATTTTCCTCAAATTCTTCTCGTTCCTTTTCTTGGTCCCATCGTTCTTTGAGTTTAGCGAGTGGTATGTCATCTTCATCTGATGACATCATTTCAGCTTCAGAATATTTTTTTTGGGGATATCGGGCACGTTTTCTTGAATTGGAGGGAGTTTAGGGGCCGGACTTTCCAAAGAAGGGGACGGTACAGTTTCACTTTCTGACTCTGTTCTGTGCATCGGAAAGGAGTCGTCATCAAAAGCTACAGAAAACTTTGAACGTCGTGGTGGTTGAACTCGGATAGGAATTGAAGATTTCTGTTTGTTCTCATACTTACTGTTAATATTAGTGGGTTCGTCCGAATAATTCTCCCAACGTGTTTGGGGGTCAGCTAATCTAAGGTTGTGTGCATTAACGACTTTAGTTCCTCCTGACAATTGATTCTTAATCACAAATGTAACCTTGCTCAGGGCTTTGATAATGCGGTAAAATAGTTTCCAATGGGAAGCCAATTTCGAATGATGTGCTGCCTCTGTTGGATCTCTGAAATAAACCATGTCGCCAGAGGTCAAAAAAACTTGCGATTTTGCGATGTGGCCTGAGACACAAATCGTTCGTGGAAGAGCTCAACATGAGACACAAATGACGAGTAGTAGATTCGTGTCACTTGAAACGGTGCATGCAGAGCGAAAAAAATTGTGTTCCGCATTTTTAACTAACCCACCAGCGAGAAGCGTATTTTTTGGGTAGACCTGGTCTACCCAAAAAATACAGTTCTTCAGCAGTTCTTGGTCTACCAAAAAAATACAGTTCTTCAGCTGTTCTTGGTCTACCAAAAAAAAAACGCGGCAGCGACTGGCGAAACTGGGCCAAAGTTTCGCCTAGTTCGAAGCTTGGCGATCACAAGATCGCTGCAGATGCGTCGCGACTCACGATAAGCCATAGGCACTTTTTTGACGCCGGTGAGACGCAAGAGTCGCGAGACACAGACCCTTATTTGGTGATACTTGGCTATTGGCGTGTGTCTAGGCTTTTAAACAGCCTCAGAGCCAATATCACGGACAGCCTGCAGCCCGGCTTCAGTTTTGTGATTTATGCCGACCTTGAGAGTTCGGATTTAAATTTTGATCGAGACTTCGACACAGCCAAGGCCCTATATACTCGACACAGCCACTTGCAGGCAGGGAAGTTAAACAACGTTACAGGTGGATCAGGACTTGACATGTGTTGACATGGCACCTCCCCTGGTCAGAAAGCTGGGTTTCAAGACAGAAAGTGTGTTGTGGCGAGACCACCAAGGATGGCGAGCAGTGTGATTACATGGGTCGTCAGAGCAATTTGAAAAGGCACTGCAAAGTCTTCCATCCATTGGCCAAAGCACCATATCAAATTTGTAATGCCTCATTTGGTGTTGGGGGGGGGGGGGGGGGGGGGGGGTAGATGGAGAAATGAGTGGGGAACACAAGATAAGTTTGTTACTGATAATCATATTTGTAATAATTTGGGGTATTTTGCTTTAATCAAATTGTTCAGTCTTGGTCTTGGAGTTAGTCTGGCCAGTGCAAGCTAAAATGAGATCCTACCTACCAGGGGCGTCACCACCGGGGGCTGCCCCCCAGGTTCGTTCATCTCACATCCAGACCGGTTATTGATTTGACACTGATTGAATTGATTGGAATCATTTAATCAAACTTCATGGAATCAAAAAATAATTGATTCATGACCAGATCTTTTGGTCATACTGACCATAAACTCACAGCGTTTTAGATGTTACAAAACTTAACTATTTGGTCACTACGCATCTTTCAAGACACTATTATGTATCTTTTATGTTATTTAGAATGTATCTTACCTAACAAAGTTGAAACAATAATATTTTCGGAAGCTGTCACGACTGATCGTCCAACACGATCGTCGCCATATCTACGTCGCCATATCTACGTCGCCATATCTACGCAGATAGATATATCGATACAGGAAGATTCACAGGAAAAATAAGGATCTCCCATGATGTCATTGGACCAGTGACTTGACTTAACCTAACATAACCTAACCCCGCCATTAAGTCCGATCAAGACGAAACCTAAGATTCGCTCGTAGCCATTAAGTCTGATCAGGACGAAACCTAAGATTCGCTTGCAGCCATTAAGTCGGATCGGGACGAAACCTAAGAGTAGTAGTAGATGAGGGGGGAGTGGCTAGTCATAGATGAGAGAAGGGGCGAAAAGTAATTTGTGGTGTCACAAGATGTGAATTAGTCGGTCCGTATGTCATACCTTATTGATTTAGTGTATTTAAGTACAAAATCGTCAATCTTGTGTTTCTTGTTTTGTTAGTGTAGCTCAAAGAAAGATGTGTGTATTTTCGCCATTCTTCATTGTGGACATGGCATTGGGAATGGAATGTGCCTGAACTCTTTGTGCATTTGTTATTGTATGAGATCAGAAAGGGTACACAGTATAAGGTATTATTGGTGTCGAGAGCTTATTATCTCCTCACTCCTCAGGGTACTCCAGGTACAACGTTGAATTGATGGATTTCATACTCCAGATTGGGTTTTCCATACTTGGCTTGTGCTTCATTCATGTGACAGGATATGTTCACTTGTACATACATTTCGCTAAGGCAGGGAGAGGTAAGCGGATGTTTACGCCGATTAACCTCAGGTTTATGTGGTGAGTCCATGGTGATAGTATGAAAAGGATGTGTTGTAAAATACAATTTGCAATGTGAGTAGCCTGCCTTCAGATTTTTATTCAATTGATGCATCCATTTTTTACCTTGAAAAAGGCTTTTAAAATCATCGAGTTTACATTATTTGGGTTATAAGAGCATACAACTATACACTGTACGTACAACTTTCTGTAAGTCTTAACAGAAGTTTTCAAAACAGAAGCTTTGAAGCAAGCATAAGGAAAGCCTCTGATCTGAGAACCACGTCATTTCATATTTGCACATAGAACAAATTCGTTTGCGTATCTCGTCTCAAGCATAAACACTTTTTTCCCTGTGATTCTCATGCAATATGACCTCTGTCGTCGTCGTGCCCTAAAGCCCTATCATGAGTCATAAAAGGAGTCTGGTAAGAACGCTGTCGAAAATGTCGAAAAGGAAAATGTTTTATACAAGCGTCAAGAACCGTGAGACACATTTGAGTCGACAAAAATTGTCGTGAGTCACAGTCAGAATATTTTTGACCTCTGCATGTCGCCTACAGTCAAATTCACCGGCTTTGCTATTCTGTCGTAGTATGTTTTGTTCCTTTCGTGACCGCTAGACAGATTGTGCTGAACATGATGATACGCTGTATGAAGATTCTCAAGCATAATGGGGACGTAATCACTGCCTTGATAACGGTATTTCGGCGCAAGGAGGGTGTCGACAGGCAAAACAGGATCGCGTCCGTACATGATATAAAATGGACTGAACTTCGTAGTTTCATTTTTGGCTGTGCGGTAAGCAGACAGGATAGAAGGAATGTTTGTGTCCCAGTTTCGCTGAGCTGGATCCAATATTTTCGCAATCATATCGTTTTGCACTCTATTATATCTTTCGCATTTCCCATTTGCGGCTGGGTGGTAGATCGATGTGCGAATATGTTTAATATTGAAAAAGGCAGATATCTGGTCAACGACGGCATTGCAAAATTCAGTTCCATTGTCGGAAATAATCACTCGTGGACACGAGTGGCGGGGAATGATATGTTCTAATAGGATTTGACCGACAGTTTCAGCACTTTTTGACTTTGATGCAAATGACTCTGGCCAACCAGAAAACAAATCAATGACGTTAATGATATAGCGATTCCCATTATAGCTCTCAGGAAACGGTCCAGAGGTGTCGATTGCTATTTGTTCAAACGGGTACTTTGGGATTTGCATGTCCTGCAGCGGTGGTCGTTCACGACGGAGTTTTCGCATATTGCAGGCCAGACAGGTTTTCAAGAATTGCATGACGTCACGATACATTCCAGACCAATAATATCGAGACTGAATTTTTTCGTACGTCTTATCTATACCAAGATGACCTCCAAAATAACCTGAATGGATTTCCTCGATCAGCGGTTGATGCAAACATTTCGGAATGACAAGATGTAATGTAGACAACGTGATACATTTCGACGTGTCCGTAATCCTATACCAAAGTCTATCTTCCACAATATAATGACGTGAAATTTCGACATGATTTTCATGACTCGTATCACCTAAAATTTTGACAATCCGCTGAATCTCAGGGTCGTCTGACTGTACAGTTTGAAAATCAGGATGATTCTCTAAGAACTCTCTAAACTTTTCCTTTGTACTTTGTTTACGCTCTGTACACGCTTCTACTTCTGACCGCAACTGTACACCAGAAGCATGATCAGAATCAATAACATTCACACCACACATACCCTCATCTGCCGTAGCATCGGTCTCACTACGAACACGATGCTCGTCCACGTCTCCCTTGATCCGGCCAGCATAATCAGCGGGCCCCACAGGTGGTGACTTACCGGTCACCACGTCATATCTGTCAACGTCATCGTTCCCCACTGGGCGGAAGCGCGACAGCATATCAGCGACCACATTTTTAGAACCACTGACGTATTCTATATCACATCCATACTCATCCAACATGATAGCCCATCGCTGAATACGTGCGTTTCTCATCTCGCTTGTAAACAAATGCTTCAAGGGTTTGTGATCTGTCACCGTGAATTTCGATCCGAGAAGGTAAGGTCTGAGTTTCTGAATACTGTAGACGATAGCAGACGCTCCCTTTTCAATAATCGGCCAACGCTGCTGAGTTTCGTTGAGTTGGTGTGACAGATATTGTATAACTCGCTCACCCATCTCCGTCTCTTGCACAAGGGCTGCACCAATGACATAATTCGAAGCGTCGGTGTACAATTTGTACGGTTTGTCGATGTCCGGAAAAGCCAAAATGGGAGCCTCTGTCAGGGCTCGGCGCAGTGTTTCAAAAGACTGTTGACAGTCTTCAGTCCAATAAAAACGTCTGTTCTTTTTCGTCAGCTCTGTCAGCGGTTTTGCGATTTTTACGTAGTCGGCGATAAATCTCCGATAATACCCAGTCATCCCAATAAAAGAGCGAATTCCACGCACATTCGTAGGTGGTTCGAGTTTTTCGATTGCCTCTACTTTTGACTGGTCTGGTTTGATGCCACTGGGTGATACGATATGACCGAGATAGTTTACCTCCTTTTTCAAAAATTCCCACTTTGACATTTTCAGTTTTAGTCCAGCATCTCTCAGTCGTGTAAAGACAGCCTCAACGTGCTCCAAATGATCCTCAAAAGTTTTCGAATATATCAGAATATCGTCCAGATATGTAATAGTGAACTTATGTTGGATTCCTCTCAAAACATCGTTCATGAGCTCAGATAAAATTCCGGGCGCACTAACCAGGCCAAAAGGAAGGACCTCGAAATTATATAATCCTGCAAAACAGGTAAATGCGGTCTTTTCTTTTGAGTCTTCATCCATCGGAATTTGCCAATAACCACTACGGAGGTCTAGACATGACAAATATTGCGATCCGTCGAGTGAAGCCAGTATGTCGTCAATAAGTGGCAGAGGGTGACTGTTCTTTTTGGTAATTCGATTCAAAGCTCGCAAATCTACACAGAAACGTTTTGAACCATCCTTCTTGTCCACGATCACAATAGGGCTCGCCCATGGACTTTGACTGGGAGAAATAACACCTGCCTTCAACATTTCATCGATGTGCTCTTGTACAAGCTGTCTCTGACTAAACGGTAATCTATATGGATTTTGTTTGATCGGGGGATGATCACCTGTGTCGATTTTTGCTTTCACCCGATCA
The DNA here is from genome assembly GCA_036785665.1 of Chirona hameri. Taxonomy (NCBI): domain Eukaryota; kingdom Metazoa; phylum Arthropoda; class Thecostraca; order Balanomorpha; family Balanidae; genus Chirona; species Chirona hameri. Next base: position 65,653 of record JAXIVJ010004099.1, read on the forward strand.
GTACATCCCAAATCGCAATCACTTTTCGCAAACAAGTCGGCGTTACGATCTAATAGTTCCTCCATTTTCTGACGCTGGGCCTCTGACATGTGAGACAGTCTCGCTTTTTGGGGTTCGGGAACCATACCAGATACCTCGGTTTCTGACCCTGCTGACTCATTGACATACACAGGCTTCGGGATCTTCTAAAACTTCAGCAAGACCAATCACTGAACGAGCAGGCAAAGTATAGTCTCTACCAGACGTGTTTGCAATGACTACTGGAATTTGACGGTTTTTGTTCACACGACCTAAACTACTGACTAAACACAAACCAGGTTCTTCTCCAAGAACAGACACATTGTTGAGAGGTTGCACTACACATTCCTGATCAATGAGTTGGGCACGGTTGATTTGAGCTGGGATTTCGACGTAAGACTGGGCGGAGATAGTGATTTCCCGAGAAGTACGAACCAATGACGTCACGGAAGCACACATGAGTTTTTGAGGCCTGAGTGGAATGACATTTCCTTCAAGGTTGAGCGTTTTCTGGCCAAAATAAAGTTGAGCTCCAAAATTTGATAAGAAATCGTTTCCAAGAATGCACTGATTGTTCATACCTGTGATGATTTAAACTTGTAAATCCGGTCAAATTTGGACATTTTTACTCGAAGTTCAGCGGTTCCAAAGTTTTTCAACTTCTGTCCGGAGACAGATTGTAGCGGGACACAGTTTTTTGTCGAAAACTCAAAAATGTATTTAGCAGCGATTTTATCAAACGTCTCTCGAGAAATCAATGAAATTTCAGCCCCAGAATCGACTAAAGCATACGTCTTTTTACCACCAAGATACATCCAACACATAGGGGTGTCGGGTTTCATGTGTAATTTTGCAATTTGCGGGCCATTACTTTGCAATTTTGAGAAACCTTTTTCCCGTTGAGAACTTCGGCGAGTCCCTACACCGAAGTTTTTCAATTTCCCCGTGTGTTAGTTGCAGAAGTGCCCATCCGGCAAAAACGCTGCACGTGTCCGACTCTCCCACAGGCAGAGCATACCGGACGGCCGTCCGATGTCCACCGGTGACGAGCGGCACCGTTATGGGTCGCTGGGTACGGACCCCGTGGCTGCGTTGGAACGTAGCCAGGTCGCGTCGCCGGGACTGGGCCGGTAGGCTGACCTTGCAGTTACACTGTCGGTCGGCTCGGACAGGGGGGGGAGGGGGTCGTCGGGGTTGTACGGCGGAGGCATGGATGACGTGTTACCACTGGGACGCGGCGGAACTGTCTGGGAACGGCGGGGTGGCTGGTTTGGACGGTGGGAGTTGACTTGACGGGAGACGCGTTCCAGTTGTGTTGCGAGTTATTTTAAGTTCGCTTGGATTCCGTCGAGTTTTGCAGCGTCCTCGCTCTCTCTGACCACATCCACTTCCATGGGCTCGTCTACGGGGGTTTGGTGGTTCCGACACATTTCAAATGTCCTGATAGCTCTCTGTTCTTCGGTCGCGTACGCTACTGCAGCCAAGGCCCTATAACAACAGGTTGGACGAAGTTTTATACCAAAATTATACCAAAGTTTCCATGACATTTAATTATTTCATTCATGCAACAATTGATCGCGCTTATATTAGATGTTAAGAAATAGAAAACATATTTTGATGACACATAATTGTTAGTTTTGTATTTATAAGAAGCATTAAGAACTTTTCGTATGAAATCTGAAATATTTGACTGAACACCAAAATAATAACTAACTTTGCCAGATCATACAATTCTTGCGCGCTAAAGACAGATGTAACGACGGCCTTGACCATGAAAATGACCCGCCTGACCCGCCATATACATACGGTGTCTGGTACCGTGCTGGAAACTTAATTTGTTTTTGCTTGTCAGTGTAATACGATTTTTACGAAGTTAAGTGAGTAGTTATGGTTTTCTAATTAATGAAATGTACAGCTCCCATCAGTGAATTTTAATACGGCGAACAGCCGAAATATTTTTTTGGGTGGAAGATCATGCAAAGGGAGAATTGTTCATTGTTGTCGTTTGCTGGCAAAAGCAGTGCAGTATTTTAGTAACATATTGCATACATACAATGCTAATAATAATAATGTTAATATTTGTACATAGTGTAAGTGTACAATAATGATCATGGGCATCACCGCTGTGACTGGGGAAACTGAGGACATTGTCCCTAGTAATTTTGAGACCCCTAATCTGATCCCATGTTAGTACACAACAAAAACTTGGATTTGTCCCTACTAATTTTGAGACAGTGGTGACACCGTAATATGTTTATTGGTTCAATTTTCCTCTCTTTATGCATATTTTTGGCCAGAATTTTCCACTCAGCACCCCAGATCCAAAGCAATCCTAGGACCCTGTATGGTGGTGATTGATTGTGCAACTTGCAGTAGCCACACCAAGCTTGCGCTCTCGCTCAGCCGGCCCTGGCTGACCAGCCTGGTCATGTGACTACCTGCTGCTGGTGCAGGGTCCCTGTTTAACTAAAAACAAAGCTTAAGTGCTCTTTCCGTAACAAAACAGTCTGCTCAGTTTCCAACCCAATAAGGTTGTTTTACTGGTTGTGATGCATTGGTATGGATCTCTGGCTGGTCTGGTGCGGATTGGTGCTGATTTCTGGTCTGCATGGTGCAGATTTTCGCTATTGGCTGGTGTGCTGCGGCAGCTCCTTGCCAAATTTTGCAGTCTGGATAATACTTATACCAACATTTGCAATTGAACATTAAAATCAAAAGTTTCAGAATGTATGTAATTTCCACGTCCATGTTTGTTTCTTCTGGATGATGATTATTTTAAATTTTGGTAGTGTAAATTGCAGTTAAGTTGGGCATTCAAAGGCCTAGAAAATTCATGGTTTTGATAATTCACACTCCATTATGCTTCAACGTGCATACATTGATTTGATATTGGACCCTACTGGTGATTGTTCAGATATTTGATATTTGTAATGATCATCAGAGTTACAAATATTACATTTTGTTAGTTCATCTGTCATCATACTTGCAGTTGTGCTCACCATGTATTTATTTTCACAGACTTTGCAGTTTTGAGGTTGAGCATGAGCTGGGTGTGAACCCTCTGACGCAGACATTGTCGGCGGAAGCACGGCTATCAGTGCCAGAAGACGTCGGTGCCGTGGACCACGCACTCCTTGTCGGCTTCCTCGAGGAGCATCCCACCGAGGGCCAGCAGGTCGATTCCGGCCTCCAAGAAGCCAGGTCATTTATAGAAGAAGCCAGTCAGAGCCGTCCGACCACGTCCCTCTCTGCTGCATCGCCGGTGGACCCGCAGAACGGTGTGTCGGCTGAGCAGTATGACATGGCTCACGCGGCTGGCTACGTGTCAGCCAAGTGCCGCAAACTCGACCCCAGTCTGGGAGCTCCCTCGGCGTTCTCCACCGAGACAGCGTCAGCCGAGACAATGTGGACCCGGCTGCGGATCCAGGGTGGACTCAGTGTCCCCTCCACTAAGTAGCTGGGGAAATTCAAGGAAATGGTGGCAGCCTTCTGCAGACGACAACGCCTGGAGCCGGACCGCCTCTCTCGCAGCCCGATACTTGTCGAGTCGCTGGTGGAGACTCTGAGCGAGGAGCCAGACTCTCCGGACGTTCGGATAGTGCGCAGGATTGTCCGGCTGCGCACGTTCATTCGGCTCAGCTTCGTGAACAGAATGCGCCGAGAAGAGGCGCTGAAAACGCGTGAGAAGAAGAGGAGACAGTACCTTCAGTAGCCGAGCTCCACCGACGCGACCAACCTGTGCCGCTGCCCTCATCGCGTACTGCGTCTGGATCGGAAGGCGGCTGTTCATCAACAAATGAACGGCGGCACGTAGGATGCCTGCGGCGGCGGGGACGGCGGCCTCACCACCGCCGAGGCGCTGCTGCGTCTGCAGGCTGACATCGACTCGGAGCTGGCCGGGCGGCGGTGGCGGCAGCAGCAGTGCGGCTGTCTGGCGGCCGCCGCCTTCCAGCGGCGCGTCTGGTTCTCATGGCCGGTGCTGCTGCTCTCCGCTCTGGTGGCCACCGCGCTGCTGGACTGGCCACCGCGCTGCTGGACGCTGGAGACTGAACTTGCCGTTCTGAGGCGGCGGGCGGTGGTCGGTAGCACGGCGAGCGGTGGACAGTGGTGGCGGCGGGTAACGGTGGATGGTGCCAGAGCGGTGGTGCTGGTGGGACTGACTGTGTGTGTGTGTTCGGTACAGTTTTCGGCAGGGTGCTGTGGGAAGCTCATTGATGCGGTGTTGAGGGAAGCTGCGGCTGTTGGTGGTCCTCCCTGTATGCCGTGTACTGTCACTGAGTGAAACGGTGGATACCGGCGTTGGCAGGCCGGCGAGAAGAAATACTCTGGTGTGTGCTGTTGTAGCGTAGGCTCGACCCTAGCTGGGCCTATTGCATGTTGGAATTAGATGCCCCCAGGTTGTATGCTAGACTAGCGAAGCCGTCCTCCAACATGTAAACATACAGGCATAGTGTCATTTGCTGCTCGTAGAAGCATTTCACTTCCGTAATACATATATTGTACGCAGTTTTTCTTCTTCTTATGGCCAGACTAAAGGCTTTATTTTTAGTCGATTTAGCTTACGATGTGTATACCATGTGTTCTATTTCGTTTCTCTCAGGCCGCGTAGATAACGCGCTTCTTCGTTATTTTGTAGCGTATTCTGTTGGCGTGACATGTAGTCAGTATCTTTGCCAGTTTCTGCTTTCTGCTGCCTGTCTCTGGGTATGTGCCCTGATTTAGAAGGAATGTGTTGCAGGATGTGCTCAAGTAATGCAATTAAATGTGATACGTGTGTGGGGAAGTTCGGCACTATTTGCGTGCCATATGTGCTCGAATATATGTAGTAAACAGTGACAATGTCTGATGCTGGTCATGAATTGTCGTGATTGCGGAAAGCGAAGAGGTAACTAGTGGCAGCTCGTGGTCCTCAAGTACCTGAGGCCCAACTTCCAAGTCCGAGAGTCGCAACGTGAAGGATACGTCCGTATGCCCGTATGCAATACTGCAATTTTCAAATATCTCCGACAAATACTGTGGCATTGGAACGACCTCAAACATTTTTGGAGGTAAGGTCACTTGACGTGACCTGGTAACCTGACCGGAGATGACGTGAGGTCAAAATGTTAACACAATGTGAGTAATTGATGCCAGAATAGCTGTGCCAAATTTTGCGGTGCTACGCGTCGCAGTTGTCCTGCTATTCCCGAAAGAATGGGGTCGACATGACTCCCTTCCAACCAGGGCGAGGGTTAATCTATTCGTCAAATTCAAATAATATTTTCGTAACCTAAAAAATCGCTACCCTACATAATTATCTTATCTATATCAACTCTGTAATTCATCCATCCGTCGCATGTAAACTAAACCGTACTCCAAACCGTACATTCCAAAGTGGCTCATGACATTTGGGGTGATAATCGTACTACATGGTACCAAAAGTCGCCCTTAGTGGCTGGCTTACATGATGCTGGTAAACGTCTTGCCATTGAAGTAGATGACCCGTTATGTATATATCGACCCCGGATCTGGATGGAAGAAGCAGTAGCGAACATGGCAACATGCATTTTTCAAATAAATAGTATTTATAAATGTTTGAAACTCAATATGGAAAACTCCTCGACCTCCATAGCCTTAACATGTAAATGCCCTCGGGCGTCCCTCGCGGTGACGTCACGAGGGGATTGCCAGGCCTAGTCGGAACTAAACTTCGCCACCCCCTGACTGCAGCATCCAAACTTCCAAATTGTTTTCTGATAAGTCCACGTGCCAAATGATCATCGACTACCCCTTCTGAAATATTTCTACTAACGTTTTTTGCACATCTGAGTTGTTGATGGTGTCGAATGCCTCTGTGGCAGCCGACATGAGACGCTCAGCAAAATTTTGTACTGACTCCCCCTTTCTCTGTTTGATGAGACGGCATCTTTCTTTCGCGACAAACGAGTCCGTTAGCTCGCTGTACCTGGCCCTTAGCTTTTGCCTTAAGGTTTGCCAGTTGATCCCAGGGGTTTCCTGGATAGCTCTCGTCACTAACGTCCCCGCGGGTCCCCCAAGCGTTAACGTTGCCAGGATACACATTTCGTTCTGAGTCACATGAAGTCGCTAATTGGTCCATATCCTGCATCCAGTTGATACATTTTTGTGTGCCCTCCCCGTGGTATGCACGCACATGTTTTGTTAGGCTTTGGATCCGAAGTTCTTGAACCACATGTTGTAAAGCTAGAGTGAAGTTTTGCTCAGCGGCCATCTTTTCGACAAACAAGTACAACCAGACGAAACAACACAACAAAGACAAAACCCAAATCAGTCAACAATTCAAACAAACAACACAACAATTCAAATAATGAAGAACAGTTAAAGGCGTTTATGTTTTACGGAAAAAATGAATATAAAATGGCCTACTGTTTCGACGTTTGAAGAGAAGGTCTCGAAGGATCCGGGTTATCACGGCACCAAATGTAGCCTTGTTCTCCGGTTACAGATGACGAAGAAGACGTAGCAGTGATTTAAGTGATAGTCTTAGTAGATAGTTATCGGCGATGTATTTTGGATATAACCCAACAGTTCGGTTAATTTAAAGAGAGGCCGAAACAGAAAGAAGAAACAGTCAGGCCAACTTGGCCGGCAATGGCAGTCCGCCGTTGGGAACGCGACAGCGCGTTCGGGGCCGACTTCAGGTCGCGGCGGAGTCAAGACTGTCTCGTACGGCACAAGATCGCCCCGAGCCACGGCCGCAGCAGCCTCCCCGCACGATCTACGTCAATCGGAACTTCAAGGGGCCCGCGGCGCCCGCGGCGCCAGCGGTGTCAGCGGTGTCAGCGGCGTCAGCGGTCGCGGCGGAGTCAAGACTGGCCAGCGGCGGCCGGCGGCGGGTGATCACTGCCCGCCGGTCAGAGTCCACGCAGGCGCAGAGGCTACGGCGACGCCCTTCGGCAGGACCATAAAAGGCTAAGGATATCTCGTCATTGGTGACGTCACAGAGGGTCATAAGGGAGCGTCATAACCACTTTGTTACACCACGTTCGAGGTAAGAAGAAGCTATTGAGGCGGGGAGTGTTGTGAAGATGGACGTGTAATTAGAGCGTGATTACTTTATATCGAGCAGGGGTGGCGCTGGGTCCTTGAGACAAGGTAGGCAAGGCAACATTGCCATACAAACGTACCCAACAGTCCAATTGTATTGCCATATCAGCGGCATTCCTTATCAGCGCTCGCTAAACCTTACCTATCTTCTGCACCCAGTCTAAGGTCACTGACGGATGGCATCGCTGGACAATACTTTTCTTCTGAGTATAATCATGGCTACCGAAACACCCACTGGCAAGTAAATATATATTACTATTTGATAAGCGTCTGTCTGTCTGTCTGTCTATCCGCCACGAATTTATCTAATTAAAGTCGGGTAATTCGACATTGCAGTACCACATTAATATAATCACGTGATGTACGTGATTTTAAGGTTTTCAAACGAGTTTACGGATACTACCGAGTGGTGTATAACTCGTACATTTCCGACGCATTTGATACGATAGTTTTAGACAGTTGTAGGTTGTGTAGTTTTGGGCGAAGGTTTGTGCTGTAACTAACATAGAAGGAGGTGTTAAGAAATATTTTACCGTAAACAAAACAGTGTACGAATACGGGTTTTACATCGCTTCACCCCAGTCGAAAGCCAATCAGATCCAACCACGGTTACTACAGTGTCACAACCAATGAGAAGCAACCACGGAATCACTGCGAAACGAAGGTCATCGACATACGGTACGGCATATATAAATGCACATATACGCTAAGCCGGGGTGGAGTTTTCACGGGTTTAACGTGTGTATAACGGGTGCCATAGGTGTTCCACGGGTATAATGGGTGAGTGCCGGCTATAACGGGGTTATCACGTGTTCCACAGGGGCACAACGGGTACTACGGGTGTATGTCGGGCACCGTAGGTTTTTGACGGGTACCTCGGGTGTATGACGGGTACACAAACGTATTATAGGTACGACAGGTGTCACGGGTAGTACGGGTTATCAATCCCTAATTGCCTATCACTGGCTTGCACCACCACTTGACCTGTAATCGCCCAGCGGAGCGGACGGGTTGGCACTAGTAGCTATACTATACTAATTTAACGAATTTCTCCGGGATGGAGATTCCCTATGCGTAAAGGCACTTGAATTCAGCCTAGGACAAACATATATTGTTGGCTCATGGCTGTGTTTCCAGCGCGGAAATACAGACAGACGGACGCTGCTCAAATAGTATAATTTCTAGAATAAATGACTCATTCAAAAACAGGCACCAGTGCAGCGGCGTACAGATTATACGGTCATGCAGGGCATGACCTGGTCCTTTGGACCCGAGGCGCCCATACAAAGCTGGCGTTCCTCCGATCAGTGACGGCGCCCCTCCGGCCCGTGACGGCGCCCCTTCGGCCCGTGACGGCGCCCCTCCGGCCAGTGGCGGCGCCCCTCCGGTTAGTGACGGCGCCCCTCCGGTTAGTGACGGCGCCCCTCCGGTTAGTGACGGCGCCCCTCCGGAGAGTGACGGCGCCCCTCCGGTCAGTGACGGCGCTCCTCCGTCCAGTGAAGGCGCCCCTCTGGCTAGTGACAGCGCCCCTCTGACCAGTGACGGCGCCCTCCGGCCAGTGACGGCGCCCCTCCGGCCAGTGACGGCGCCCTCTCCGGTCAGTGACGGCGCCCCTCCGTCCATTGACGGCGCCCCTCCGGCTAGTGACGGCGCCCCTCCGACCAGTAACGGCGCCCCTCCAGCCAGTGAAGGCGCCCCTCCGGCCAATGACGGCGCCTCTCCGGCCAGTGAAGGCGCCCCTCCGGCTAGTGACGGCGCCCCTTCAGCCAGTGAAGGCGCCCCTCCGGCCAGTGACGGCGCCCCTTCGGCCCGTGACGGCGCCCCTCCGGCCAGTGGCGGCGCCCCTCCGGTTAGTGACGGCGCCCCTCCGGAGAGTGACGGCGCCCCTCCGGTCAGTGACGGCGCCTCTCCGGCCAGTGAAGGCGCCCATCTGGCTAGTGACGGCGCCCCTCCGACCAGTGACAGCGCCCCTCTGGCCAGTGACGGCGCCCCTCCGGCTAGTGACGGCGCCCCTCCGACCAGTAACGGCGCCCCTCCAGCCAGTGAAGGCGCCCCTCCGGCCAATGACGGCGCCCCTCCGGCCAGTGAAGGCGCCCCTCCGGCTAGTGACGGCGCCCCTCCGGCCCGTGACGGCGCCCCTCCGGCCAGTGAAGGCGCCCCTCCGGCCAGTGACGGCGCCCCTTCAGCCAGTGACGGCGCCCCCCCCCCCCCCCCGGCCAGTGACGGCGCCCCTCCGGCCAGTGACGGCGCCCCTCCGCCCGTGACGGCGCCCCTCCGGCTAGTGACGGCGCCCCTCCGGCCAGTGAAGGCGCCGGCTCGAAATCTGTCGGAAGTGACGTCGCTATGACGTCATTTTCTCGTGACACATTTGAACCCCCAAATGTTCCTTTTACTGACATATGTAAAACAAATGCCCGGGAAGGTACTGAAGGTACTACTTTGGCGTTGATAACTGCCTTCGTTCTTGAGATATTCCAAATATTCCTCAGGGAGGGGGGGGGGGGGGGGGGGGGGGGGGCTACCCCTCCCCCTCGTGACTCGCGGGTTAGGAAATGCCACCCATGGAGCAGAACAGACTCTATCTAAACCGAACAATAGGCGTCCCCAGAAGAAAATGACCCCCAGAAGCAAAGGCCTGCACGCGCGCCAGGCTGGCCGTCGAACGGTGTGTCGCTGCACGGATCGCAGAGGCTTTGCTCGATTCAATTACAGTATATTATTCATCTCATATTGATTATGGGGATGAAGGCATTACTTGTCAGTACTACAGTAGATTACAGGTACATGCAACTACCGACATCTAAAAATGGCACATTTGTGATATAATTGCGTTTTTTGGCGATGGCGTCCCTTGAGCGATGGCGCCCCCTGGGCGATGGTGCCTCCAACGACAATGTGTCCGTACCACTTCTTTGGATGTGGTTGTGCCCCTGCCACTGGCGGATCCATGGGGGGGGCGGATCCATGGGGGGGGGGGGGCATCGAGGCCATGGCCTCCTCCAAACGCTCAAGTCGTAAGGCCAAACTATGTTTTGACCTCCCCCAAACCGGCCAGCACAAGTACCAATCTAGACAACAACAAAACAAAATCGCGCTGAGCAGGGGATGCCATCCTTATATTGGGCCATAGGTAAATCAATTTACCAAATGAGACGTCATTGGCATGGTACAATCTGATTAGTTCTAAAACGCCTCCTTCTAATTCGGCTCCCATGAAGAGTAGACGGAAGCCAAAACCACTGTTCGATAGCTCGTCAAAAATAATTTCGAAACTATTAAATCAATTTTTGACTCAGGTCAATATTGAGGTCACCAGAGGTCATGAAATGTCAGATTTTCCAGTTTAAGGACTTCGCTCCAGAAACCTCCAAATATATCGGGAACTATGATAGCTAGGAGCAAACAAATAAAAAGTAATATACATTTATTAGAAAATGCAATCGCCATTGGTGTCTTCAAATTTGAGCTCAGGTCAATAGTTTAGTCTTCAGAGGTCACCAAAGGTCAAAATCATCATCACCGTCAGAGCTCCACTACCGAGGACAAAAAGGAAGCCGCGCGAGATGACAACCCGCTCCACGCGCGGAGTGGACTTTAACCATCTCTGCCTGGACCTCCTGCTGTCCGACTGGTCCGCTCTGTACCGCGACGAGACGACGTCTATCGACGATCTCTACAGAGCGTTCCTCGAGAACTGGGACGCAGCGGTGGACCGGCACTGTCCTCTGAAGCGTGTCAGACTGCGGCACCCGGACCGGCCCTGGCTCACGCTCGATGACGATCTGACCGAGCTGCAACATCAGAGGGACGCCGCGAGACGCAGCAGAGACGCCCGGGGCGGTGCGGAGAGCGAGCGGCGGTACACCTCGCTGAGGAGAGAGTTTAGACGTCGGCTGGCCGCCGCCCGCGCGGACTTCTTCTCTGCACCATCCAGCATGAAGGAGATGTGGTCCGAGCTTCGGAAGCACGCGCTGGGGCCAGGGAAGTCCACGGGCCCAGGTGACGTGCCGGACGCTGCGGCGGCCGACCGCTTCAACACCTACTTCGCCGAGGTGGGAACCCGGATCGCCGAGGAGCTGGCGGAGCGCCGAGACGGGCCGCCGCCGCTGCCCCGCCCGCCCACCGTGTGCGGCGCGGCGTTCACCGTCCGGCCGGCCACGCTGCCGGAGCTCAGCTGCGCCCTGAGGCGGATGAGCGGCTCCAGAGCGGTCGGCAGCGACGGCGTGTCTCTGCAGCTGCTCAGGCGCTGCTTCGCGGCGGTGGGCCCGCACCTGCTGCGCATCGTCAACGCCTCCATCATCACCGGGAAGGTGCCATCCCTGTGGAAGCACGCCAAAGTGGTACCGATTTTTTAAATCTGGTGACAGATCACAGCCTGCGAGTTTTAGACCCATCAGTGTCCTCAGTGTGCCAGCTAAAATTACGGAGAAAGTAATTAGTATTCAGCTGACGGAATATTTGTCTATAAATCGCCTCATGTCACCCACTCAGTATGCGTATCGCCCCAACCGTTCCACTGAGAGCGCCGTCGTTGACCTGGTCAGCACGATAGCAACCCACAGAGACGCGGGGCGTGTAGCATGCCTGACGTCATGTGACTTGTCTAAAGCCTTCGATTGTGTGGACCGCAACCTGTTATTCATCAGGCTGGGCTGGTATGGTATTTCATCGCACTGGTTTCTTGACTATTTTTCGAACCGTACCCAGTCAGTAGGGAGCGGCGCAACCACTGATGTAAACCATGGCGTGATTCAGGGAAGCATACTCGGACCCATCATGTTCAACATCTTCACCAACGACCTGTCATGTCATCTGCCCAGTCGCGCATCTGTCATCTCATACGCTGACGACTCACAACTCATTCATGCCGCGCCACCTACGTCAGCCGACCTAACCGGGCTGCGTCTCGCCGTGGAGGCCGACCTCGCTGCTCTGTCCGCATGGTTCAGAAGCAGTGGTCTTAAAGTAAACCCCGCTAAAACCGAGCTGATACTTTTCGGAACTGCGTCATCACTCAAAAAAACCTCGGACTTCAAAGTTAGCTTTGATGGCGCAGAACTAAAACCTGCACCCAAAATCAAAATTCTTGGCGTAGTTTTGGATCCAGAGCTGAACATGCAGCAGCAGGTCGGCAACGTGACGGGGCGCTGCTACGGTAGTCTCATCACCATCAGCAAGCTCAGAGACACTCTCCCGCAGAATACACTAACACATCTCATTCAGGCACTCGTCTTCCCACACATCACATATTGTCTACCGGCCTGGGCACCACCTACACAGCAACAGCGTCACCGGATTGACAAAGTCATTAATTTCGCCACCCGCATTGTCACCAAAAAGCGCCGACATGAACACATCACTGCATCACGTAGGGCATTAGGGTGGATGCCATTTAACGCACTGATCGAGTACAGAGACTGCGTCCTCATGCACTCGATCATACACCAGCATGATGGGCCCGAGCGTCTCAAAGCACTTGTATCGTATCGTGCCGATGTGTCCGAACGTGTCACGCGCTCAACATCTGCCGGTCTGCTTGAAACATCTCGATGTAGACTTGAGTCGACAAAGATGACCGTGCCCGTGCGTTCTGTGCGGAAGTGGAACGAGCTCAACTGTGATGTTCGTGGCAATAGCCGTGTGCGGTCTTTTAAGAAGAGCGTGAAGGGTAGTCTTACTGTGTAGCTCGCTCCTCGTCAGATTTTAGGTTATTTTAGCATTTATAGTTTATCGCATGGCGTCTTTTAATGTGTTTATATGCTTGTATCACTCTCATGTCATCATCGTTTTTATCCACTCTTATGTGTATGCTTTTACATTATGGCAGATGCGCATGTATGACGCTGTGGTCTAATAGCCAGTGTTACATTGGATGCCACTAAGAAACGCAATAAATAAATAAATAAATAAAAGGCTATTTTTTGGTCAAACTGTTTTTCGCAAATAACTTTTTGCCTAAAAGATAAGGTAATAATTTTGACTCTATTATGTTTGTCTCGTCAAGGCGCTTCGAACCATATTCATTCAGACCAGGTTAAGTCAAATTATAAATTTTAACTCAGGTCAAGGTCAAGTGGTGACTCAAGTAGATAATGTTGCATATAGAAAGACGTGTCTCGAGAGACAAACATATTGGTGCCAGTTTCGTTTCTCTATCTTCATTCTGTCGATAGTAATTGACAAACAAGTGTTGGTGACCTCAGATGACCTCTGCTGACCCTGTAGGGGTCACTGAACACAAATTGTACCTGGTTCATCAATAATGACCTATGATAACATTATCCAGGAGGAATTGGGCTGATATCATGCGTATCCTCGGAAAAGGAAGCATTTTAATATTTCCCCCATTGACTTATAATGGATAGGTCACGAAATTGACCCGACCTTTGGTCACAGATGTACACAAATCCGAGATGAGCCAATTGTAGGTACTTATGACCTTATGAAATCCTATAAGTTTGAAAACGATCGACCAAAAACTGTGGCTGTGGTACGACCACAAACGTCTTTGGAGGTGGGGTCACGAGGCCTGGTCTGGTGACCTGACCTGACATGACCCGAGGTTCAAAATGTCACACAATGCGGGTAATTGATTCCCAAACACCTGTGCCGAAAACAGCGGCGCTGCGCGACGAAGTTTTCCCGCTATCCTCGAAAAACCCTAGGGAGGCGTCCAAACGCCCCCTACCCCGCCACGGTGCGGGTTAACACGCTCTGTCAGACCCCAGGGATTCCGGCCAGGTTCTGCAGTAAGAGTGACAAGACGGTCTATATTTGTCATTGCCAGACCACATCGCACCTTTCTGCATCATATCCAACATAAAAGCATGGTTAAAAGCCGCCGAAAACGATTCCAGACTATCGCCCATTATATAGAGCGTGGACGGCGCGGCGTCTGAATTACCGTCTGTCCTCCATTGGCAGCGGGGACGTCATCCATTGACGTCATCCATTGGCAGCGGGGACGTCATCCATTGGCAGCGGGGACGTCATCCATTGGCAGCGGGGACGTCATCCATTGGCAGCGTGGGACGTCATCCATTGGCAGCGGGGGACGTCATCCATTGGTAGCGGGGACGTCATCCATTGGCGGCGGGGACGTCATCCATTGACGTCATCCATTGGCAGCCGGGGACGGTACAAACAAACGCGGATGGTTTTACCTGGTTATAGGGCCTTTTCCCTGAGGACTCCCCCCCCCCAGTCAACGACTTTTCACCGTTGACGATCGGACGCCACTCCCCCCCGGCCAACGAATCTTCACGCTAACGACTCGACCTCCCCCGTTAACAACTTTGAAACGCAAATGTTGGTCTCTCCAAACTCGAACCTTAGATCCTCCATCCCACAGGAACATCGGGGGACATTCAATACAAATACAAGTATGCCCCACCCCCGCGTAACGACTCTTTCGTTCGCGCTGAGGACACCCCCCCCCCCCCCTCCCGGTCAACGACTTATCGCGCTAGCGACCCGACACCATCCCCCTCCCCCCCCCCCCCACCCTGTACCCGGTCAACAACTTTTCGCTGTTGAAACGGAGCGAAATTTGAATTTTTAGCCCTCCAAAATCGAACACTAGATCCGTCAGTGCCTGAGTCTTTGGCCTCCCCAAACGGAGTGGCTGGATCCGCCAGTGACCTTGCGTACATGGGAGAACTGCCCCTGCTATCGAGTATGGTGGTGAAGTGGTGGTGAAAAACGATGTTAAACCGCAAAAAACGTGTTAGCCTCTATAGTGTTGCCTTTCAGAGCGAGGTGCATTATTATATACTTCTATTAATCTATGTTCTTAATTCTTACCATTATAATCTTTGTAAAATAATGTCGCAATATCTAGACGCCTCTGTATTTTCTTTAGACAACCTGCATTTTCGAAAAAGCTGGTTTGCAAATTGTGTCTCTGAAGCTGCCTTTTAAAGCTGAAAGCCTGTCAGGTCTCACGGTGTGAAGTTGTTTACTTGCTTTGAAGACGTTCGTCGGGAGATGGCAGGAAGTAAATTAAAAACCGCGGGGGTGGAAAAAACGCAGTTTGAGGCATGGTGGCCGTTCAATTTACCAAATATGTGGAGGAATTTCAAATATCATCTGGTCCAAACACAAAATGCAATTAATTCATCCACTTGGTTTTGGGCTGGGTTTGAACATTCCTCCCATACGTTTGTCAAGCCTTTGCTTCTTTATGCCTCATCCATCCTGAATGCTAATTATATATTAATATCATCCTGAATGCTAATTATATATTAATATCATCCTGAATGCTAATTATATATTTGTAATCGCCTATCGAGGCACGCCAATAACAAAATTAACTCTGGTGAAAATATTTGTCAGCCTCGCACTTACATTTTGATGAAGACTAAGATATTGCTTGCGAAGCAGAATTGCTCTGTCGCCGACGAGAACCGACAGTGACAAACATATTATCATAGCCTTCCCGTCGTCGATGCAGAAGAATCTCTTCTAGACGGGATACCATTTCAAACGTGCCATGACCAAGGGCGGATCTAGACGTGTTTTTTTTGGTGGTGGGTGGGGGGGGGGGGGAATCCAGTGGCGTATTTCCAAAAAGTTGTTGAGCGGGGGGCAGCCGTCAGCGAAAAAGTTGTTGACCGGGGGGTAGGCAGGGACGTCGTCGATAATTTTTTAGTGTGGGGTCGGCTTAAATTACGAAAAACATGTCCCCCCATTTGTATGCGTATATTTAAGCCTTTGCAGCATCTTACTGTGGTTTTCATCTTATTACGAGCGAGCGCTTCGCGCTCGCTCGTCTTTCCGTGGTAAATGGGAAAAATCTGAATATGATCGGCCCGACCCGACCCGTGGCGACGCTTTTGACAAGCTAATATATCTGCAACCGCACGTCCGATTGACAAGCGGGCTTCTTTGCTGAGCAGCCCCATCCAACCTACCCTGTTCGAGACCAATGCCGACTCACGTGGGTGACTACCACTGCGCGTGGTGCGTGCCACGTGAGTGGTGTTGGAAGGTGTTTCCTCGCAATAACTCCGCAACGGCTGATCCGATTGTGATTAAATTTGGTGTGTGGTTCCACCGCTTTCCCACTAGTCATGGTGCGAACGTGCGCACGTGCCTCTGCACGTGCGCACGTTCGCACCCCTATTCTATATAGCAGGAATGGCTGAGCCGATTGTGTTCAAATTTGGTATGTGGTTAGGGACCTCTCAGCCGCCACTTTCCCACAAGTCAATGGTGGGATGCTTCTGCACGTGCGCACGTGCGCACCCTTTTTGTATCTCAGAAACTACTTGCCCGATGGAGTTGAAATTCACCATACATTTTCTGCGCGCTCACTCGCTCATCGCCAACTTCGGCGTCTTACTGGTAGTAGGCATATAGATCATATATACATAGAGATCATATATACATAGAGATGCCATGCACATACATCTGCGGCAATTCAGTGGGTCTTTTTAAGCAAGATTTTCCCTGAAAATCGTGCGTTGATGCCAAGTAAATCTCTGTCTGAGAAGATTACCAAAGTTGTATTTTGTCCCCACAGAGGTCACAGAGGGATAACGGGAAGGGTGCAGCGTTGGCATTATTCCCTGAATGAAATGAATTGAATGTATTATCACGACCCCTACTGGTATGGGCATCACTCATAACGACATATTGAACATTCAGACAGGGTTTTTTCATAATGAATGTTACTTTTTAAATCAGCCGTAGGAAAGACCAAAAATATTATAAAGCTCGCGGATTTTTAGGTTATACTTGTTGCAAAAACGTGAAGGTTTTTATCTGTGCAAAAATTACCCCGAAACAATTAGTCTGATGAATGTTATAGGCCAACAATGTCGAGGGCCCAAGAAACGCTGCAACGCGCCGTTTTCAAACGAAGAGGCAGTTTAGGCAGTCCCTCAGTATGTTGCGCTGAAAAGCATAGCTGGCAGTGCGCCGAAAGTTTGGCAGTCCACTTTCAGAAAATAAATGGCATACCATCAAGGATGGCTTTCAAGAGACTGGTCGAAAGGTATCAGTCAACAGGCTCCATCTCCCCCATCACAGCCTCAGGGTCGAACTGCAACATCAGCTGAGGTCGTGGAGAAAAATTCGACAGATGGTGGAGCCATATCAAGCAGCCAAGAAAAAGCATCTGTCCCCAGGATTGCTAAGTCGTTGCCCACATCCACAACTGTGTGGCGGATTATGCGGAAGAAGCTGGGGTGGAAGCCGTATAAGCCCCATGTTACCGTGCCCGCTGAACGCAGCCCACCAGGCAGGGCAGACGGTAATTATGCAAGTAGCTTGCTGATAATTCTGCTATTGTTGGGCCTATAACATCCATCAGACTTATTTTTGGGGGCAATTTTTGCACAGATAAAAACATTCACGTTTTTTTGCAACAATATAACCTAGCAAATCCGCGAGCTTTATAATATTTGTGGTCTTCCTCCGGCTGATTTAAAGTAACATTCATTATGAAAAACCCTGTGTAGCGACGTAATGTACAGAGTCAAACACGTTATGTTCATGCTCTCATACGATACACTCATACACTCATAAGTCACACAATAACCCTTTTTACACTAATACACACATGACATAGTAAAACACTCTCATGCACGATTTGGCACAATGTCTTATACGTATAGTCTGATATGAACACAACCTACACAAATAATTAAATACAACATACACTGATGCGCCGAAGCCAATTAAATCTTTATGTGAGAAGATTATTATTATAATCTTTATTAGGTAAAAAGTTATTTGCGGAAAAACAGTTTTGCCACACAATAACCCTTTTTATATTTTATGACCTCTGGAGCCTCAATTATTGAACTCAGCTCAAATTTGAGGACACCAACTGGTTTCATTTTTCAAGATATTTATATTTGTTTTTTTCTCGTTTGTTCCTAGCTATCATAGTTCCCGAGATATTTTGGTGGTGCTCGAAACGAAGTCCTAAAACGGGGAAAAACATGTCCTTTGATGACCTCTGGTGACCTCAATATTGACATGACCTACAACAAGACCGATATACTTTCGATAGAACTTGTCTCGAGCCATATAACGCCGTTTATAATAACGCCGTTTCCGTTTGTCGCTACGTTGCGTGGTTTTCGAGATCATAGGGGGGGGGGGGCGAAATTCCCCCCTCCAGAGCGTAGTAATTATCAGAGGCCCTCCAGGGCTCGTGTTAACACGCGCACGGCCGGGACTCTGTGCCAACCAACGAACGGCCGGGGGGGGGGGGGGGGATGATTTCAGCCCTCCCCCTAAAGATCTCGAAAACCACACAACGTAGCGACAAGCGAAAACAGCGTTAGATAGCTCGAGACAAGCTCTATCGAAAGTATATCGTTTTTTTACGTCCAAGTTAATATTGAGGTCACCAAAGGTCATCAAAGGTCAGATTGCTAGTGTTAGGACTTCGCTCTAGAAACCCACAAATATCTCAGGAACTATGATAGCTAGGAACAAACGAAAAACAACAATGAAAAGCTCTTGAAAAGTGCAATCGCCAAAGTATCCTCAAATTTTAATATCTGAGGCAAAGTTTTACCCAAAAAATAATCACCGCACGCAGAAAAAAAAATAACCGCCGCTAAAAAAAACTGCGGACATGAGCCGGGTTTCACCAACGAAAAAAAAACTGACGGCGCCGGCTGTTATTTTTTATAGGCGCAAACAGCTGATATTGATGACGTCACACACCAATAACGATACGATTACGATATAACGCTAGTCTGCTGACAGACAAGTTTCAGCAGCAGAAATAGCTGTGTCCGATTGGTCAAAATTCCTCTGTCGGCAACGCGGCGCTAGCGAAACACGGTATTGTTTTGATAGATTGTTTACACATCTACACACGGTAGATAAAATACTGTTCTTTAAATGTTCTTTTAATTCTTTAATTCTTAGTAAATTAATATTTAAAGGCTTATAACATAAATGTAAAGGGAATGTAAACCCAGTGGAGTGTTGGTGATTGTGTTTGTAGAGGCTTATAAGTGATGTGTTGTTGATTTTGTAATGAGTAGGTCAAGCACGTAAATCATTGGTTTCATTGTCATTGGAAATTCAATGAAAATCATTGGAAATTAATTGCAACTCATCGCTCACATAACATTGGCGTAGGAGAATGTGCAATAGAAGAGAACTTGGATTTCTTCCACAAAACAAATATGTAAGTACCTACCTACATTTCTCTGGTGATAGTTCAGTAATTCACCTCCCCAGTTAATGGTGTTATTGAGGTCCCTAATAAAAGAAGAGAGCATATTATGAGACATACAAGGGTACCGTAATACCAAAGCTATGACTAATGACATCACCAAAAACGATAAATAATGAAACCTGACATAACCTTTACAGCAATATGGTCGCAGGGATCCACATTTAGAATGCTCTGCTCGCATTCGCTCGCTGTGCCCTACCAGGGGGCTGTGTCCCCGCCACACCATCTTGTAGACATTCAAAGATAACCCATTTTTCAGTCTGTCATAATATTACTGTCAGCTGACTACTCTTCTTCTGGGGGACCTCAAGAACACCATACACTGGTGAGGTGTTTACTGAACTAATACCAGTACTTCATCATTTCACCCTAATTGCAGACAGTTTTAGGGTTAAATGATATTCTAAGCATAGCCATGTGCAGGTACCAACTTCAGTTCACACACTGGCTGACAGTCTGCTCAATGATTGCAACATTTGATTTGGACAAATGCTAACAGAGGTTATCATTTGTGTCCTTTAAGGATATGCTGCATCCTCCAGTCTCCACACCACCACCATGATGGACGGTGACGCAGCATGGCGTTGGAGCAGTATCCTTTCTGGCTTACGCACAAGCCTGAAGAGCGGGAACATCTTCTATTTGAGGCTGTGATGGTGATGCGCAGGCCTGTTTCTACAAGATGGACAGGGTTTGCTTGCCTTGTTCAGTGAGGTCCCATTTCCTATGGATGCCTGTGTAAAGACTGGGTGTGGAGGATTTGATGCAAGGTTATGCTGATTTGTGATGCAAATTTATCTGTAGTTTTTAGGGTTTATACTTTATAGTCCCTAAGGGTTATAGTTCAATGCAGTCAATACATTTTATTCCTTGGGCATGTCATTCTGCTATACTACGTCAGTTATGGATGATCTGAAGCTCATGACTTCTCTGCAAGTTGATTGGTAGATGGTGATAAACGAGGTCAACGTACAGGACAATACATTGATGATGATTGATGTTGATGTTGTTTATAATTACTATGCTTCACAAAACCAGATTTTCTCTCAGGAAACAAACACAATCACATTATCTATATTGTATTTCTCTTGAGGATGTATAGCACTATTTTATTTCATGATCATCAAATGTCACATGCACAGTCATGAACAAGGTTAAAGGGATGTTTCGCCCTTCCTGAAAGTTGTCAAATATATGCTGGTTGTAGTCGAAAATATGAATAAGTGCTGCTGAAAACGATGATGATATTTTTGTCTTGTTAAGTCACTTAACTTTATACAAATTAAGTGTAAATTTGGGATGATGAAGTCATTATTGAGCCAGAGTCCAGACCTGCGCTGATTGGCTGACAAAGTGGGGATTGGCAGAAAAAGTCGCTGTCAGCCAATCAGCGGCGGCACTAGCCTAGACCCCATTTGTGCAACTATAAATTGAATTGCTTAAAAACCGCTTGTTTCGGGGAAAATGGCCTTAGTATTTTCAACATTTCAATAACGGCCAAAGATAATGGCTATCTCAGTCCAAAACCAATACAAATGTGAAACATTCTCTTTAAATGTCAGCAAATAGTTACAGAGCGTATTTAGCAACAGTATTCAGTAATACAATGTCACAGATTGTTGGCCATCTGACTTGTTACTTTTCAACATTACCAAACATTGCTGTTTTTGTTGGTATGCATATTGCATAATCTATATTTGTTCT
>JAXIVJ010004100.1:0-86647 GCA_036785665.1 Chirona hameri
ATATATATATATATATATATATTATATATATATATATATATATATATATATATATATATATATATATATATATATATATATATATATATATATATATATATATATATATATATATATATATATATATATATATATATATATATATATATATATATATATATATATATATATATATATATATATATATATATATATATATATATATATATATATATATATATATATATATATATATATATATATATATATATATATAGCCAAAACATTTTTTCTCCAATTTCCTTGTTTCTGCCTATAAAATCGACAAATTACTAGTTAACTGAAATTGATAGGCAAACACTGACAAGGACAGCAACACAATTTCGAAGCCGTTACATGTTGAATTATCGCCATCGGTGGCCAATTACAAATGCATCTGAAAAACACGTTCCTCATCCATAATTTGCACATGCCAGCCGGAATCGGCAATAATTAACGGACTCCAACTTCGGCAAAAATCACCTACTCCAATAGACTCAGATGCCGAGTCCGAGTCTGCAAGACTGCTTCCGACCGACATGGCTCTCTCAGTCCGTTTAAGGGCTCTCCAGAATGACCGAGAGCTTTCTTAGACTTGCACAGGGCCCTCTTAGGTCTGACAATGGCCCTCTTAGACAAGCGTAAGGCCCTCTCAGATCAGACGGTGGTCATCTCTGGTCGACCGATAATCCTCTCAAAGAAGCGGAGGGTCCTCTCTTAGGGACTTAGGGCTCTCTTAGGCCTGAAACGCCCCCCCCTGGACGATTAAGGGTCCTTTCAAACTGGTAAACAGATCTCTCAGACAGGCACAGGGCCCTGTAGCGGACGTCACGCCGCGGCTTGATGTCTTATGTTTGTATTATTAAGTGTCTTGTATTATTTAACTGCCGCGTATCTTGCTTTCACCTTCCATAGCTTTCAAGCGCGCCACAGTTGTCAACCGGCGGCCGCATTCCGCCGGTTCGGCAGAATAACTACATTGGTGACCCCCGACGTGATCAGTGATAGTGCATTCGACAACGACAAGTGGACATAAACTAAGTGGCGACGCACGTGCGTTCCTGAGTGTGCGTTGGCCTCGCGGAGTGGGCCCGACAGCCAAGACGCCATGCCGGTCCAGTCCGGCACCTTCAGGCTGCCTGCCTTCTCGCCGGAAGAGGCAGACCTGTGGCTGGTGCAGGTCGACTGCGCTTTCGACGTGGCGGGCATCGACGACGATGTCGTGAAATTCAAAATGCTGGTGGCCAACCTGCCGGTCCATGTGGCGTCCCAGGTGCGGGATGTTGTGACCGCCACACCGCCGTCCTTCACCAACCTTGTGGTAGCGCTGCGCTCCAGGTTGGCGCAATCACGCGCCTCTCAACTGGAGGCACTGCTGCGTGACCAGCAGCTGGGTGACCAGCAGCCCACGCAGCTGCTCCGAAACATGCGCCACATGCTGGATGGTGCGCAAGACGACACGGGGCTGCTGCGCACCCTCTTCCTGCAGCGGCTGCCCCACACAACCCGTGCTGCCTTAGCACTGCTGGCTGAGGATACCAAGCTGGACGACCTGGCCGGTGCTGCTGACCGCTTCCACAAAGCATCGCAAGTGGCAACGGTCGCGGCGGCCAGCGCCCAGCCACCTACAGCAGTCAACTTCCAGCCTGCAGACTCTGCCTGTGGCTGCCAACCTGCCAGCTCAACGGTAAACTCGGAGCTGACAGCGGCTGTGTCATCACTGACGGCCACAGTGGCACGCATGGAGGCGTCTTTCCAGCGTCTCAACACGGACCATCAGCGCCGCAGCAGGTCCCGTCCACGCAGACAGGCGACCCCTGGCGCGACGGACACTCGCCAGCCGCTGGCACCTGGTGCTGATGGCGCGCACGGGTACTGCTGGTACCACCAGCGGTGGGGCGCTGATGCCCACCAGTGCCGGGCCCCCTGTACGTGGCAGGGAAACTAGCACGCCTGTCTGCGCTGGCGCCAGCGACGACAGGCCGCCCTCAACTGGCGCCCCTGTTCTTCGTTACTGACCGCATCCGTGACTGCCGGCTGCTGGTGGACACGGGGGCGCAGGTCAGTGTCCTGCCTCCCCGCACCCTGGGTCGAGGCGACGCTGTCCAGGCGCTGGACGCCCCACGGCTCGAGGCTGCCAACGGCTCAGAGATCCGGCTGCATGGAGCTGTCGCCACCACCATTCAGCTGGGGGCGACCACATTCAGCTGGACCTTCCTCGTTGCTGATGTGTCCTCGGCCATCCTGGGAGCGGACTTCCTGGCGCACCACCGAATCACCGTCGACATGCGGAGGCAGGCTCTCCGGACCGAGCATGGCGCAACGTGCGCTGTCGGCACTCCAACCGACACATGCTCCCTGGGAGTCCGGACCTGTGCCGCGCCCGACTACCACAACATTCTGCAAGAGTTACCGCGAGTCACGCTGACCTCGACACGTCTGCTGCCCGTTCAGCACAGTGTCACTCACCACATCGTGACCCGTGGGCCTCCCAAGGTCGGGCGTCCCCGCCGGCTCGCCCCTGACCGCCTGCAAATCGCCCGCAGAGAGTTTGAGAAGATGCTGGAGCTTGGCGTCGCTCGTCCGTCGCAGAGCAGCTGGGCGGCGCCCCAGCACTTGACGCCCAAGAAGGAGCCTGGCCAGTGGCGGCCGTGCGGTGACTACCGTGCCCTGAATGCTGCCACTGTCCCCGACCGCTACCCGGTGCCCTACCTCCAGGACTGCGCCGCCAACCTCCATGGCTGTAAGGTGTTCTCGAAAATCGACCTTGTGCGTGCCTACCACCAGATCCCGGTGGAGCCGGAGGACATTGTGTCGTGTGTCGTGCATCGTGCATCGTGCATCGTGCATGCTGTGCCGCGTTTGTTGGCCGCCCGCCCCGTGTGTACTGACCGCCCGCCGAGACTGTACCTTGTCGGAGGCTGTATAGGACAGAGGCTGTACGGGGCGGGGCTACCGGCGGCAGCCATGCTTCCCGCTCTCTTGACTGGTGGGGCTCGGGGCGTTTGGACGTTCGTTTTGCGCGCGCTTCTAATACAAGCTATTTCGACATCAATATGCCTGGAGACGAGGTGTCGGCGAGCAGTGCGAGTGGAGACTCGACTGCTAGTGCTCGTGGACTCGACGTGCGTGTCATCGCCGAGTATGATGGCAGCGGCGATGTGGTGGAGTGGTGGACGCGCGCGGAGCTGCTGTGCAAGCATCGTGGCGCAGACCTCAGCGAGGTGCTTCCCCTGCGCCTCACCGGTGGAGCCTTCTCGGTGTGGGCGCAGCTGTCGACCGCGGACCGCGGCTCTCTGGAAGCGGTGCAGTCCGCTCTCTTCGCGGCGTTCGCCTTAGACAGTCTCGCCGCCTATGACGCCTTCGTCGGCCGTCGTCTTCAGGCGGGAGAGTCTGCCGACGTCTACTTGGCGGACCTGCGACGGCTGGCGGAGCTGTTTGGTGGCGTGCCTGACCACGTTCTGTCCTGTGCGTTCGTGAATGGTCTACCGGACTCCGTGAGGCAAGTGATCCGGGCAGGTTTGCGCGCCGAGGCTCTGGACCTCCCAAGTGTCGTTGCTCGTGCGCGCGCCGTCCTGAGTGACGACCGCGTCGCGGCGGCAGCGGCGGCGACGGCAGCGCCGCCACGCGGCGGAGAGGGAAGCCGCGCCGGAATTCTGGGCCCGGCGGGGGCGGCGGAGCGCGCCCCGAGGCGCCCGCGTCCGCGCCGGTGCTGGACGTGCGGTCAGGTGGGTCACCTGGCGGCCAGCTGCCCGGAGGGAAACGGCGCGGGAAACGGTGCGTCAACGCCAGCGCCGTTTCCCGCGCAGTGAGGGGAGCGCTGCCGGTGGTTCGACTGCTGCTGAACGGACGACCCTGTGACGTGCTCATCGACACGGGATGCACGCACAACCTCGCCTTCGTGGACGCGTGTGGACAATGGGACCGGCAGAAAGTGGTGGTGACGACCATGAGCGGTGACGCTGTTCCAGGGCTGGGCGTGGGCCGAGTGACGGTTGGCAGCGCTGGCCGTGAGAAGGTCCTATCGGTGCTCGTGGTGGCGTCGCGGCCAATGGGCGTGGACATGATTCTCGGAATGTCTGGCGTCACAGCCCTCGGTGGGGTGAGCGTGCGAGGGCCGACGGACGTGAGGATCGAGGCGTTCGCCGGCGGAGCACTGGCGCGCCTACCGGCGGCCGGCGGAGCGGAGTCGCGACCGGGCGGCACCGAGCAGGCCGCGGCGCGCCTGGCCGCCGCCGGCACGACAGCAGATCGGCGGGATGCCGCGCCAGTGGCTGGAACGGGCGAGACCTCGGAGCTGACGGTCGACGCCAAGGACTTCACGGCGAGGTTCGACGGCGGCACGCAATCTTGGACAGTGGCCTGGAAGTGGGCGGACGGCGTCGGGCCGGACTGTTTGACAAACCGCGTGGCCGAGTACCGGGTGCCCTCCTCAGTGCGTCAGGAGTACGATGAGGAGCTCGAGATGTGGCTGACGAACGGCTGGCTGCGGCCATATGACGAGGAGGAGGACGGCCCTCCGCGCGGTCTCGTGCCCCTGATAGCCGTTCCTCAGGCCAAAAGGGTGCGCCCGGTGCTGGACATGCGAGAATTGAACGGACACGTCGCCGCGTACACTGCCGACGCGGACGTGTGCGCCGACCGTTTGCGGAAGTGGCGCCGCCACGGTCGTCGTGTGGCCGTCGTGGACCTGCGTCGGGCGTACCTCCAGCTTCGTCTCGACCGAGGCTTGTGGCCGTATCAGACGGTTATCATTCGCGGTCAGCGGTTCTGCCTGACCCGACTTGGATTTGGTCTCAACGTGGCGCCAGCGGTGATGAAGGCCGTGGTGAAGATCGTCATGGCGCAGGACGCGGACGTGCAGCGGGCAGTCTGTCCCTACGTAGACGACCTGCTGGTGGACGAGGACGTACTCAGTGCCGAACGTGTAGTGGAGCACTTTGGTCGCTTCGGGCTCGACTGCAAACCACCGGCGCACGCAGGAGACGGTGCTCGGATGCTTGGTCTTCACGCTCAGCGCGTGGCGGGTGAGCTGCAGTGGTGTCGAGACAGCGCCGTCCCCGGGCCGCCGGACCGCGTGACGCGCCGTGCGGTGTTCGCCTGGTGCGGCAGGCTGGTGGCCCACCTCCCCGTCTGCGGCTGGCTGCGGCCCGCCGCCGCCTGGCTGAAGCGGCGTGCCAATGCAGTCACGCGCGGCTGGGACGACGTGACGGCTGACGCGACACTGCGGGACCAGATCTCGCACGTGCACGCCCGGCTGTCGGCCGCGGACCCAGCACGCGGCCAGTGGTGCTGGATCGGGGACCGGGCGGCCGTCTGGACGGATGCCAGCTCGATCGCGGCTGGCATCGTCATAGAGACGCCGGGCGGCGGTGTGATGGAGGACGCCTGCTGGCTTCGGCCCAGTGACGCCGCAGCAACCCACATCAACATGGCGGAGCTGGATGCCGCTGTGCGCGGGGTGAACTTGGCCGTGGCCTGGGGAGTGAGTGATATCGACTTGCGAACAGACTCGGCTGCAGTGCATCGCTGGGTCGATGACGCGCTGAGCGGCCGCGCCCGTCTGCGGACGCGAGCGGCCGGCGAGATGCTCATCAGGCGTCGCGTCGATCTCGTTCGGCAGCTGGCCGAGGAACTGCAGCTCAAGATAACCATCACGCTGGTTCGCTCTGCGGAGAACCTCGCCGATGCGCTGACGCGAGTGCCGAAGGTATGGCTGCGTGACTCGAGGGGAGCCGACGATGAAGACGCGGGGGGAGCCGACGATGAAGCCGTGAGGTCGGCTGCTCGCGACGGGGCGGTGGCCGGCGCCGGCGTGTCACAGGCCGTCACCGGTCCTGATGTGGCTCTTCAGTCGTCGGTCGAGTCTGTGCACGAGCGAGCGGGTCATCCTGGCGTCCGCCGGACGCTATTCTTCGCGCGACGTGATGTGTCCCGTGACGTTGCCAGAGCGCTGGTGCGTGCGGTCGTGGAGAGGTGTGATGTGTGCCGCGCGATCGACCCGGCGCCAGTGCGGTGGCGGCACGACTCGCTGGGTGTGGCGGCAACCTGGGAGCGCGTCGCGATGGACGTAACCCATCATCAGGGGCGGAACTATCTCTCAGTCATTGACTGCGGACCGTCGCGGTTCACCGTCTGGCGCCCGCTGGGCCGTGCCGACGCGACTGAGGTCGTTGGCCAGCTGGAGCAGGTGTTCCTAGAGCGCGGCGCACCGGCCGAGATCCTAACGGACAACGATACCGTGTTCCGGGGCCGACGACTCGCCTCGTTCGCGGCGCGGTGGGGGATCACGCTGCGGTTCCGCGCCGCGCATGAACCGGGCGGCAACGGCGTAGTGGAACGCTGCCACAGAACGCTAAAGGTGATAGCAGCGAGGAGGCGGTGCCCGGTGACGGAAGCCGTCCACCTGTATAACATCACGCCTCGTGAGGGTCTGACGGCGGAGACTGCGCCCGCGGCGGGAATCTACCGCTACGCAGTGAGAGACTGTGTCCGGCCAGCGCAAGTGGGAGGCCACGCCCACGAGGACGGCAAACCTCAGCATCCACCGGCGCCCCCGCCCGACGGCGCGCGGTTCCGGGTCGGTGATCGGGTATGGATGCGGCGCCGCGGCACTCGCTGCACCGAGACGTCGCGACGCGGGACTGTGACAGGCGTGGTCTCGCAGCAGGTCCTATAAGTGGACGGAGTGCCGTGGAACGTCCGCAGCTTACGACCACGGTACGAGGCGGCGTCGGACGGCGATAGTGACGAGGCGGCATCGGACGGCGACAGTGACGAGTCGCTGCCGTTGTTCGTGGGGCGCCAGCCGGCTGTGCAGCGGAGGGAGGACGCCACGGCGGACGGGGCGGCGTCTCCGGGCGAGAGGGACGCGGCTTCGCCGATAGCGGACGGACCGGCCGAGACGGCCAGCGATTCCCGGTCCCGTCGCGGCGAACGGGCGCGACGACCGCCGCCGCCTTGTCGCTGCTGCACGGACCCAGTCGCGTGACTTCGCGTTCGGTTTGTTTTGTGGGTGATTTGCTCGATGTGAAGGGTGATTGATCGTCGCGTGATTCTTAAGGATCAGGGGGGAGTGTGTCGTGTGTCGTGCATCGTGCATCGTGCATCGTGCATGCTGTGCCGCGTTTGTTGGCCGCCCGCCCCGTGTGTACTGACCGCCCGCCGAGACTGTACCTTGTCGGAGGCTGTATAGGACAGAGGCTGTACGGGGCGGGGCTACCGGCGGCAGCCATGCTGCCCGCTCTCTTGACTGGTGGGGCTCGGGGCGTTTGGACGTTCGTTTTGCGCGCGCTTCTAATACAGACATCCCGAAGACAGCCATCACGACTCCTTTCGGACTCTTCGAGATGACTCGTATGGCGTTCGGTCTGCGCAACGCTAGCCAGACCTTTCAGCGTTTCATGGACGAGGTGATGAGGGGTCTGGCCTGCTGCTTCGTCTACCTGGACGACATCCTGGTGGCCAGCACGTCGCACGAAGAACACCGCCACCATCTCCGCCAGGTCCTCGAGCGGCTCAATCGGTACGGCGTGACGCTGAACCCCGCCAAGTGCGTCTTCGGCGCCAACCGACTCAGCTTCCTAGGGCATGATGTGTCACCGGACGGCATCGCCCCGCTGCCGGACAAGGTCGCGGCGGTGCAGGACTTCCCGCGCCCCACGACGCAAACCCAGCTCCGGCGCGTG
The DNA here is from genome assembly GCA_036785665.1 of Chirona hameri. Taxonomy (NCBI): domain Eukaryota; kingdom Metazoa; phylum Arthropoda; class Thecostraca; order Balanomorpha; family Balanidae; genus Chirona; species Chirona hameri. The sequence continues at coordinate 7,707 of JAXIVJ010004100.1, forward strand.
ATCGGCATGGTAACCTACTACCACCGGTTCCTGCCAAGTGGTGCTGCTGTCCTCCGCCCGCTCCATCACCTCATCGACCCGAAGAAGAGGAAGTCTGCCCCACTCCAATGGACGCCAGACGCCGAGGACGCCTTCCACTGCGTGAAGGCCGCCCTCTCGGAAGCCGCCAGGCTGGCGCATCCCTCGCCCGGCGCCGCCCTCAGCCTGCAGGTCGACGCCTCGGACACCGGCGTCGGCGCGGTGCTGCAGCAGCACGTCGGCGGCGAGTGGGCGCCACTGGCGTTCTTCTCCAAGACGCTGCAGCCGGCGGAGACCCGGTACAGCACCTTCGGCCGGGAGCTGCTGGCGGTGTACCTCGCCGTGCGGCACTTCAAACACTCTCTGGACGGCCGCGATTTCATCATCTTCACCGACCACAAAGCACTAGTGTCGGCCATCGGCTCCGGCTCGTCCTCCTACTCTCCGCGGGAGATCCGGCACCCGGACTTCGTCTGCCAGTTCAGCACCGACGTCCGCCACGTGCCCGGCAAGGACAACGCCGTGGCGGATGCGCTATCCCGCACCATCTCCGTGCTGCGGTCGCCCGAGCCTCGCCTCCACGATTTCGACGACCTGGCCGCCGCCCAACAAGAGGACCAAGAGCTGCTCCGGTTCCTGGACACGGAGCATGGTCTGGAGGTGCGCGCCGTGCCTCTCGCGAGCGGGCGCACCCTGCTCTGTGACGAGTCGACCGGCTCTGCTCGTCCCCTCATCCCAACCTCTCTCCGAAGACTCCACTTCAAGCTGCTGCACGGCCTGTCACACCCCAGCGTCCGGGCGACGCAGGCCCTGATGTCCCGCCGAGTGGTGTGGCCCGGCATGCGCAAGGACGTCGGCGACTGGTCTCGCAGCTGCATACCCTGCCAGCGGGCGAAGGTTCACCGCCACGTCCGCGCGCCGGTCGCCACGTGGACGCCACCGGCCGGGCGGTTCGAGGAGGTCCACATCGACCTTGTGGGCCCGCTGCCGCCGTTTGCGGGGCAGTCATACCTGCTCACCTGCGTGGACCGCTTCACGCGATGGGTGGAAGCCATCCCCATCCCGGACATCAGGACGGCGACGGTCGCCAACGCCTTCGTGTCCGGATGGGTCGCTCGGTTTGGCGTCCCGACCCGCGTCACCACCGATCGGGGCTCGCAATTCGAGTCACGGCTGTGGCAGGAGCTGTCGGCCCTCCTTGGCTGCACCCGGCACCGCACCACCAGCTACCACCCACAAAGCAACGGCCTCGTGGAACGGGTCCACCGGCAGCTGAAGGGCGCGCTCCGGGCGCACAGCAACGCCAGCTGGACCCAGACGCTGCCGCTAGTGCTGCTGGGGATGCGGTCGGCACTGAAGGAGGACCTTGGCTGCACCACCTCCGAGCTGGTGTACGGCCAGACACTCCGTCTTCCGGGCGAATTCCTGGGAGAAACGCCCACCACCGTCATCACGGACCCCGCCTCCTACGCAGCGGGGCTCCGCCAGAACATGCAGCGGCTGCAGCCAGTCGTGCCGAGAGCTTCTGCGGCACATCGCCCCAGCTTCGTGCCCCGGACGCTCGCCGCCGCTACCCACGTGTTCGTCAGGCGCGAGTCGCGCACCTCCATGGAATGCCCGTACGACGGGCCATTCCCCGTCCACAGCAGGGACGACAAGACCATCACGATCTTAAGAGGCAGCCGCCGAGACCGCGTCTCCATCGACCGGGTCAAACCGGCGTTCATGGACGCGACGCCGGACCTGCCGCCCGCCGCAACTGCCGGACCCCGCAGCGACAGCACAGAGCTGCTGTCCAGCGGCCCGCTGTTGCTGCTGCCGCCGATCGTCCCTCCAGCGCCACGCCCCCTCCCCCCGCCCCTTCCCCCGCCGCCACTTCCGCCGTGCCTGCGTGCCACGAGGAGTGGACGAATCGTTCGACCTCCCGCCAGATTCCAACACGTCACGTTCGCCAGTGACGTGTCTGGGGGGGGGGGGGGAGGTGGTGTAGCGGACGTCACGCCGCGGCTTGATGTCTTATGTTTGTATTATTAAGTGTCTTGTATTATTTAACTGCCGCTGTGGTGTCGTCAGACCGGTGTACCCTGTCTGTCTCCTCACGGAGTTCCCCTAGCGGACCCTATGTAGCTGGGAGTTGGTGAGCTGGCCGCGAGATGGCGCGCGGGTATCCAGCCGCCGCCAACCCGATCGGCCCGCGCGCGGGAGACGGAGTTGGACAGCGACCGACGGCGGACCTGTGTGTGTGCGCGCAGTAAATAGTCACTTGGGACCGGAGCACGTTGTGTACCACGGGACGGACTGGGACCCAGCAGTAACCCAGGCGCGGGTACACAATACCTGGCGACGAGGAAAATTCGGACTGGAAAGTGGTGAAGTGGTTTGCGTGCCGCACGTGGTCGGGAGTGCCGGGATTCGGTCGGAGGATCGAGTTCGCTGGATCGCGAGGGTGGAGGACACTCGTGGGGACTCGTGCGATGTGGGTGGCAGTTTCGCCGGAGACCCAGGTTTCGTGGCAGCGAGTCGGGGCCAGCGGGCCGGTTGTGAGTTCCACGTGGTCGGTGAGAGAGCGGCGTTTCGGCGCCATCTTGGCGGAAACGCGTCGCCAGCGCCGTGGTGCGGAGCGGCGAGGAAGCTGTCGCTGGTGGCGCGCGGGACGTGGCGCAGCAGGGACAATCAGTGACGAGTGACAACAAACATGGCGGCGGCCATGCTTCCGTGTGTCGAACGCTTCGTGATGGGTGAAGATTTCAACCGGTGGCTAACTAGCGTGGACTTGTACATGGACGCTATGGAGGTCAGCAGTGGGGTGCGGAAAAAGGCGATCCTGTTGCATCTCATTGGCCCGGACCTTCAGCAAGTGTACAGCACACTACCTGAGCCGGTAGAAGTCGCCAGCGAATATGAGTTGTGTAAGGCGAAACTCAAGGCCTACCTCGCTCCGGCTCGGAATACCATCGCAGAAAGATTGGCCTTCCAGGGTGTGAAGATGGAGGCCGGCGAGAAGTTTGATAAGTATCTGGCACGTCTGCGGATAGCAGCCAACCGCTGCGGTTTCCCAGCGCAGTCAGTGGACCAGGACATCCGCAACCAGTGCCTGGCAGGCACGAGGGGTAAGATGCAGGAGAGGCTTCTGCAGCGGGCTGCAGAGAAGGGAGACACCCTCACCCTGCAAGATGTGGTGGCTGTAGCGACAGGTATGGAGCGAACGCAGGCCCTCATTGACCAAATGAGAGGCCCTGAAGCAGGAGAGGTGCAGCTGGTGCAGGGAGGCACTAGGCAGTTCACCTGTTTCAAGTGTGGCAAACCCGGGCACATCAAGGCCGAATGTCGCTCAGAGACAAAGCCCAAGACCAGCGGAAAACCGAGGCGGGAGCCAGTGTGCTTCAGGTGCAGACAGCCAGGGCACCTGAAGAGGGACTGCCGGAACGCCAGCAGCTCTCGCTCAGTGCAGGAGGTCACTGACCTGGAGACGCGCCAGGAAATGTGGCACCTGCAGGTCAAAAAGTGGCGGAGGCGGCAGAGCAGATCAATGCACCGAAGGTCCAGGTACAGGTGAATGGCTGTGAGATGAAGTTTGTGATAGATACAGGAAGCCCAGTGAGCATCATCGGCTATGGGACTCCTGTCCCAGGCTTGAAGCTCAACAAGTCCAAGCTAGTGCTGACCTCCTTCACCGCACACACAATCCCAATCAAGGGGGAAGGTGAAGTGAAAGTGCAGTATGGGGCAGTCACCTAGTCCCTGAAGATTGTGGTGGCAGACCTGCCAAAGTCTGTCAACCTGTTGGGCCGCATGTGGATTGCAGCTCTCGGCCTGACCTCGCACGCAGTGCTACAGGTGAAGGGTGGCCGGAAGCTGGAAGAGGTGCTGTTGAAACACCAGGAGGTGTTCAGTGAAAAACTGGGGAAGGTGCCCATCAAGATCAGCCTGAAGCTGAAGGAAGGTGCCCAGCCTGTGTACAGGAAGGCAAGACCAGTCCCCAACCCAGTGGCAGTGGGCGGCGCCGGGCCGGTGTGCGATGGCGGCAGCGCCGTGCCGGGGCAGTCACCTAGTCCCTGAAGATTGTGGTGGCAGACCTGCCAAAGTCTGTCAACCTGTTGGGCCGCATGTGGATTGCAGCTCTCGGCCTGACCTCGCACGCAGTGCTACAGGTGAAGGGTGGCCGGAAGCTGGAAGAGGTGTTGTTGAAACACCAGGAGGTGTTCAGTGAAAAACTGGGGAAGGTGCCCATCAAGATCAGCCTGAAGCTGAAGGAAGGTGCCCAGCCTGTGTACAGGAAGGCAAGACCAGTCCCGTTCGCACTGCAGCCCCAGGTGGACAAAGAGCTGGACCGTTGGGGCAGAGAGGGTGTGGCCGAGAAGATGAAACCTGGTACCTTCTCTGGCTGGGGAACACCTCTAGTGCCCATACCGAAGCAGGACAGGGTGCGGCTGTGTGCAGACTACCGGATCACTGTCAACCAGCAGCTGGAGCCGGTAAAACATCCTCTGAGGTCCCCTGAAGAGCTCTTCGCCAGCACCAGGGGCAAGAGGTTCGCGAAACTTGACTGCAAGAGCGCATACCAGCAGTGTGAGCTGACTGAGGAGTCCAAGGACCTGAGCATCGGCGCCCGCGAGCGCCGCGCCTACAACCAGAGGCAGCGGCGCCGTGCCAGGGGGCGGCGGCCGCGCCGTGCCGGTGCGCGGGGGCAACGCTGTGTCGGGGGGCGACGGCGGCGGTGCCGTGGCAGTGGGCGGCGGCGGCAGCGCCGTGGCAGTGGGCGGCGCCGGGCCGGTGTGCGATGGCGGCAGCGCCGTGCCGGTGTGCGGAGGCGGCAGCGCCGTGCCGGTGTGCGGAGGCGGCAGCGCCGTGCCGGTGTGCGGAGGTTGCAGTGCCGTGCCGGTGCGCGGGGGCAACGCTGTGTCGGGGGGCGACGGCGGCGGTGCCGTGGCAGTGGGCGGCGGCGGCAGCGCCGTGGTAGTGGGCGGCGCCGGGCCGGTGTGCGATGGCGGCAGCGCCGTGCCGGCGTGCGGAGGCGGCAGCGCCGTGCCGGTGTGCGGAGGCGGCAGCGCCGTGCCGGTATGCGGAGGCGGCAGCGCCGTGCCGGTGTGCGGGGGCGGCAGCGCCGTGCCGGTGTGCGGGGGCGGCAGCGCCGCGTTCGGGGGCGGCGATGACGACGCTCCTGAGGCTGAACACGGCAGTTCGGGTGATCCCACGCTGGCGGATGGTGGCGACGCGTCGCGGGACGCTGGTGACGGGGGTGCAGCGACTCCTGAGCCGGCGGCGGGAACCCCGGAGACTGGCGGCAGTGCGGCACTCTCCGGGGAACGTGCCAACGACACGCCGATACGACGTTCGCGACGGGTCACGACGAGACCAGAACGCTTCATCGAACGCTATTGAAGTGAACTCGTGGTGTATGTGCGTGTGTAATGTCTGTGCGTGTGCGTACGAATGGTGTATCTGAACCGGGTGGCTGCATAGTTCAGCGCTATAGGGAGCGTCCCTTTTAAGGAGGGCAGGGTGTGGTGTCGTCAGACCGGTGTACCCTGTCTGTCTCCTCACGGAGTTCCCCTAGCGGACCCTATGTAGCTGGGAGTTGGTGAGCTGGCCGAGAGATGGCGCGCGGGTATCCAGCCGCCGCCAACCCGATCGGCCCGCGCGCGGGAAACGGAGTTGGACAGCGACCGACGGCGGACCTGTGTGTGTGCGCGCAGTAAATACAGTCACTTGGGACCGGAGCACGTTGTGTACCACGGGACGGACTGGGACCCAGCAGTAACCCAGGCGCGGGTACACAATAGCCGCGTATCTTGCTTTCACCTTCCATAGCTTTCAAGCGCGTCACAGTTGTCAACCGGCGGCCGCATTCCACCGGTTCGGCAGAATAACTTCTAGAACAAACGAATACATATTATCTATTGATCTAACTTATATATTGCTAATTCTATTTACCTGTCGTTCGTTTTCTTACTTCATATTTCGCGCACTACTCGTCTTATTTCGTTTCATGTAATTCTGTATGCGCGTTCGGGAGTTTAGTATTCGTTCGGTACCGAGTTGTGTCGTCTGCCGAATTGCGTCCTTCTCGCCATGCGCTTCGACGCGCAAGGTCGCGCCCGCTCCGCCGACAATACAATCGTGAAGCCTCGCTCGAACTCTCGTTGACCAACACGACGCACGTGATCGCTACAGCCCTCTCAGGCTTGACAAAGGTAATTTCAGAACGACAAGGACCCCCAAGGCTCTAAGGCCTGGAAGGTACTGTCTCAAACCAACTGAGGCCCCTCTCAGAGTCAGACCGCCGGGTTCTTTCCGGTCTAGACAATGACCCTCTAAGACCAGCCTGGGGCCCGCTCACTCCTGGCAAGGCTCAAGAGCCACTCAAGCCGACCGATGGTCCCCTCAGGCCGACTGAGTTCTCCTTCAGGCCAACCAAGGGCTCCTTCAAGCCGACCAAGGGCCTCTCAAATCGACCGAAAGCCCTCTAAGGCCGACAGAAGAGCCCCACAGGCACACTAGGGACCCCTATAGGCCGACCGAGGGCCACTCAGGCAGACTAAGGGCCCCTCAGGCCAACCGAAGACCTCCTCAAGCTGACCGAAGGCCCCTCAGGTCGAAAAATCACCTAAAACTGACCGAAGGCACCTTAGGTCGAAAAGGGGTCTTCTCAAGTCGACTAAGCCAACTGAGGGCCCTTCAAGGCGACCGAGAGCCCCCTAAAGCCGTCAGAGGACCCCTCAGGCAGATGATGACCCCTTCAGGCCGACCAAGGACCCCTCAGACCGAAAAGCCCCTTCAAGCTGACTGAGATCCCCTCAGACCAAACGAGAGCCACTCAGGACGACCGAGGGTTCCACAGGCCAACAGAGGGCCCCCTCAAGCTGATTGAGGGCCCCTCAGACCAAGCGAGGGTCCTCAGGCCCACTCAGGGTCCCCTCACGCGGACCGAGGTCTCCTCAGCCATACCGAGGGCCACTCAGACCGACTGAGGTCCCTTCAAACCGACAAAGGGTCCCTCAGGCCGACAAAGAGCCCCTCAGGCGGAACTAAAAGCTCATCAGGCCAACCAAGGGTCCCCTCAACCCGGCCGAGGTTCCCTCAAGTCGATCGAGGGCCCCTAAAGTCGACCGAGGGCCCCTCAGGCCAACAGAGCTTCCATTCAGGCCGACCGAGGACCCCTCCAGGCTGACAGAGGCCCCCTTAGGCCGAAGAAGAGCTCGTCTGTCCGACTGGACACCCCTCTGACTGGCCGACGAAGGCCCTGCCGGCTAAGCCGGCCGAGGTTCAATCAAGTCGACCGAGCCACCTCCTCCCCCCCTAGTCGACCGAGGGCACTCAGGCCGATCAGGCCGACTGAGGTCCCCCCCCCCCCAGGCCGACAGGGGAACCCTTAGCCGACTGGAACTCCCACGGATGGACGAATGACTCCTTCAAGTCGACGGAGTGCCACTTCAGGTCGACCGAGTTCCCCTCCAGGCCCAACGAGGCTCGCTCAGGCTGACCGAGGGCTCGTCAGGTCAACCAAGGACCCATTCAGGTCAACCTCGGTTAACCTCCTGGAAGAGACATGTACCCCTAGGCCCCCTGGCCGCGATGACCCGATGCTCTTTGATGGTACGATCCCTTCGACGTTCCTCCGCATCAAACTAGTATTTTAGCACGGATGTTAGATACTTAGGATATTGCAATACCAGGGAGCCAAAAAGGCTGCATAAATTATCAGCCTTATTTCAGGCAAAAAATAAATTTACAACAAATTCTATTGAACGCCATTTAAATGGAGCACTCCGATCGCTAATTCGTCATGCTCCCCTCCGCTATTCGCTAATCTGAACGCTTGACTACAGACTTGTTATCTACAGACTTGTTAGCATAAGATAATCCATGCTACCAACTTACCCATATTATAATCGAAAAACAGTCTCAGATAGAATCACAATGCTCGTATACTTGTAAGATGGAATACTCGGGATGGTATCACATCTTGACAGTGTCCTGGCATTGTGAAATTTGGGCGGAAAATGACACCCTACTATTTTTTACTATTTTTCCACTCTTTTTCCCAATTAAGTTTTCCTCTGAATTTTCCACTCCTTATTCTAAAATGTATTGGATAATTTGAACTCTATACTGATTTATGGATGTAATGATAGGACAAGACAGGGAAAGACAGATCAAAATTGGCATAGGTAATAACTGATTCTGGTGAGCGGGTAATTGGACACTGATCAAGCCGAATACAATGGCTTTTGGTTGAATTTTCCACTTTTTATGCTTATTTTTAGCCAAAATTTTCCATTCCGCACCTAAGCTCCAAAGCAATCCTAGGACCCTGCATCTTGATATGATGAAATACGCAAAATTCAAAACAACAATATTCTGTACAGGTAGTCCTTGAAATTTTAGAGGGGCACATTTTGGAAAACATTGGGGGGGGGGGGGCCGGAGCACCATTGGGGGGGGGGGGGCTCAGCTCAGCATTGGGGGGGGGTGGGGGGGGGGGGGGGGGGGGGGGGGGCTCGGGCCCTCCCAAAGAGATATAAAGTTCCGCCCCTGTATACAAATACAATGATATAATATTTAAAAAAGACCACCGTCAGTGACTATTCACGTCGTTTCCCTCATTCCGTCGAATTGAAAAGTGTTGTCTGCAGCGCGATTCGAACCTGCGCTTGGCCATCGCTCGATCTGCATGGGTTCACGAGATGCTTAATAGCTCGAAACACTTTTCAACCGGAAATCAAAAGAAAAGTGTTCACGCTTCATTCTAGCTACTTTTATTGTCGTATCGGTTGCAGGTAAAAAATGTCGTGGTCCCGTAAAATGCCCGTAAAAGACGTCTGTCAAACAGCTCAGATTCGGATTCGGATTCACATTCACCGGACCCCTACGATTTGGCTGAAAATTGGCACACATGTAGTACTCAGCATCCCCATTCAGTGGTGTAAAGTGTTTCCCATCACATTTGAGAACTTTGACCTCCAGAGGTCATCATAGGTCAAGGTCGTTGACCCGGACCCCTACGATTTGGCTGAAAATTGGCACACATGTAGTACTCAGCATCCCCATTCAGTGGTGTAAAGCGTTTCCCATCACATTGAGAACTTTGACCTCCAGAGGTCATCATAGGTCAAGGTCGTTGACCCCGGCCCCTACGATTTGGCTGAAAATTGGCACACATCTAGTACTCAGCATCCCCATTCAGTGGTGTAAAAGCGTTTCCCATCACATTGAGAACTTTGACCTCCAGAGGTCATCATAGGTCAAGGTCGTTGACCCCGGACCCACTACGATTTGGCTGAAAATTAGCACACATGTAGAGTACTCAGCATCCCTATTCAGTGGTGTAAAGCGTTTCCCATCACATTGAGAACTTTGACCTCCAGAGGTCATCATAGGTCAAGGTCGTTGACCCCGGACCCCTACGATTTAGCTGAAAATTGGCATGCATGTAGTACTCAGCATCCCCATTCAGTGGTGTAAAGCGTTTCCCATCACATTGAGAACTTTGACTCCAGAGGCCATCATAGGTCAAGGTCGTTGACCCCGGACCCCTACGATTTGGCTGAAAATTGGCACACATGTAAGTACTCAGCATCCCATTCAGTGGTGTAAAGCGTTTCCCATCACTTGAGAATTCGACCTCCAGAGGTCCTCATAGGTCAAGGTCGTTGACCCCGGACCACTACGATTTAGCTGAAAATTGGCACACATGTAGTACTCAGCATCCCCATTCAGTGGTGTCCCCCCCCCCCCGGTGGCGACGCCCCTGCTTCGACATCACTCATCAGTAGCCAATAATGCAACATATTGTTTGAAAACCGCAACATGATCAAGAAAACAAATGGGACATAAAATCACAGACAAACGCAAACTGAAACGGAGAGCGGTACTCGCCAGGGATGAGTAACTCCACCGACGCGCTTCACAGCTCTGCCGCCCCTCGCCGCGGGCGCGGGCCCCGGATAGCAATTGCGCGCGAAATATCCGACCAATCAACATGCCTCTTACAAATCGGCCGAGCACGGTAACAAGTGGAGACAATCTATGCCCCGGGGCATGAGAGGGAGCATCCCAGGAGCTGGTCTGGCGTCTGGTGGAAGGAAATTGGACAGATCATTTGTCTAAGTTTGGAAATGTAAATAATAAATGGTTACGATGACGATGGTGACGCCTGACGGTGACGATTACCCGATAACACTGTAAATTGTAATGCAAAACACAAATGGCAACTTCTGCAGACTGCAAGGAATGACAATGACCATGGTGATGTAGGAACGTCACCAAAAGTGGGGAAGAGTTAGTGAAACTTCGACTTCGTCTTGAGAGACCTTGCATTATTTATTATTATTACACCTTGCATTATTTATTTCCAGATTTCGGCTCTTCTCGCCTTGGCGAACGCAATGAAAACAAAATTCTCGTCACGCCAAAGAAGAAGCAAAAAAGGGAACAAAAATGACCGAACTTGACCTATGATGACCTCTGGAGGTCAAAGTTCTCAATGTGATGGGAAACGCTTTACACCACATAATAGGGACGCTGAATACTATATGTGTGCCAATTTTCACCCAAATGGTAGGGGTCCGGTGAATGTGACTCCGAATCCGAATCTAAGCTGTATGACACAGTATACAGGATGGAGGTCAAAGTTTTCAATGTGATGGGAAACGCATTACACCACTGAATGGGGATGCTGGGTACTACATGTGTGCCAATTTTCAGCCAAATCGTAGGGATCCGGGTCAACTACCTTGAACTTTGATGACCTCTGGAGGTCAAAGTTTCCAATGTGATGGGAAATGCTTTATAGCACAGAATGGGGACGCTGAATACTACATGTGTGCCAATTTTAAGCCAAATCGTATGGGTCCGGGGTCAACGACCTTGACCTATGATGACCTCTGAAGGTCAAAGTTCTCAATGTGATGGGAAACGCTTTAAACCACGGAATGGAGATGCTGAGTACTACATGTGTCCAATTTTCAGCCAAATCGTAGGGATCCGGGTCAACTACCTTGAACTTTGATGACCTCTGGAGGTCAAAGTTTCCAATGTGATGGGAAATGCTTTATAGCACAGAATGGGGACGCTGAATACTACATGTGTGCCAATTTTCAGCCAAATCGTAGGGTCCGGGGTCAACGACCTTGACCTATGATGACCTCTGAAGGTCAAAGTTCTCAATGTGATGGGAAACGCTTTACACCACTGAATGGGGATGCTGAATACAATGTGTGCCAATTATCAGCCAAATCGTAGGGGTCCGGGGTCAACGACCTTGACCTATGATGACCTCTGGAGGTCAAAGTTCTCAATGTGATGGGAAACGCTTTACACCACTGAATGGGGATGCTGAGTACTACATGTGTGCCAATTTTCAGCCAAATCGTAGGTGTCCGGGGTCAACGACCTTGACCTATGATGACCTCTGGAGGTCAAAGTTCTCAATGTGATGGGAAACGCTTTACACCACTGAATGGGGATGCTGAGTACTACATGTGTGCCAATTTTCAGCCAAATCGTAGGGGTCCGGGGTCAACGACCTTTAACTTTGATGACCTCTGGAGGTCAAAGTTTTCAATGTGATGGGAAATTCTTTACACCACATAATAGGGACGCTGAATATTACATGTGTGCCAATTTTCAGCCAAATCGTAGGGGTCCGGGTCAACGACCTTGAACTTTGATGACCTCTGGAGGTCAAAGTTTTCAATGTGATGGGAAATGCTTTACACCACATAATAGGGACACTGAATACTATATGTGTGCCAATTTTCAGCCAATTCGTAGGGGTCCGGGGTCAACTACCTTGACCTATGATGACCTCTGGAGGTCAAAGTTATCAATGTGATGGGAAACGCTTTACACCACTGAATGGGGATGCTGAGTACTACGTGTGTGCCAATTTTCAGCCAAATCGTAGGGGTCCGGGGTCAACGACCTTGACCTATGAAGGCCTCTGGAGGTCAAAGTTCTCAATGTGATGGGAAACGCTTTACAGCACTGAATGGGGATGCTGAGTGCTACATGTGTGCCAATTTTAGCCAAATCGTAGGGGTCCGGGTCAACGTCCTTGAACTTTGATGACCTCTGGAGGTCAAAGTTTTCAATGTGATGGGAAATGCTTTACACCACATAATAGGGACACTGAATACTATATATGTGCCAATTTTCAGCCAAATTGTAGGGGTCCGGGGTCAGCGACCTTGACCTATGATGACCTCTGGAGGTCAAATTTCTCAATTTGATGGGAAGCGCTTTACACCACTGAATGGGGATGCTGAGTACTACATGTGTGCCAATTTTCATCCAAATCGTAGGGGTCCGGGTCAACGACCTTGACCTATGATGACCTCTGGAGGTCAAAGTTCTCAATGTGATGGGAAACGCTTTACACCACTGAATGGGGATGCTGAGTACTAAATGTGTGTCAATTTTCAGCCAAATCGTAGGGGTCCGGGGTCAACGACCTTGACCTATGATGACCTCTGGAGGTCAAAGTTCTCAATGTGATGGGAAACGCTTTACACCACTGAATGGGGATGCTGAGTACTACATGTGTGCCAATTTTCAGCCAAATCGTAGGGGTCCGGGGTCAACGACCTTGACCTATGATGACCTCTGGAGGTCGAAGTTCTCAATGTGATGGGAAACGCTTTACACCACTGAATGGGGATGCTGAGTACTACATGTGTGCCAATGTTCAGCCAAATCGTAGGGGTCCGGGTCAACGACCTTGACCTATGATGACTTTTGGAGGTCAAAGTTCTCAATGTGATGGGAAACGCTTTACACCACTGAATGGGGATGCTGAGTACTACATGTGTGCCAATTTTCAGCCAAATCGTAGGGGTCCGGGGTCAACGACCTTGACCTATTATGACCTCTGGAGGTCAAAGTTCTCAATGTGATGGGAAACGCTTTACACCACTGAATTGGGATGCTGAGTACTACATGTGCGCATGTGTTTCAGCCAAATCGTAGGGTCCCGGGTCAACGTCCTTGGACTTTGATGACCTCTGGAGGTCAAAGTTTTCAATGTGATGGGAAATGCTTTTCACCACATAATAGGGACACTGAATACTATATATTTGCCAATTTTCAGCCAAATTATAGGGGTCCGGGGTCAACGACCCTGACCTATGATGACCTCTGGAGGTCAAAGTTCTCAATGTGATGGGAAACGCTTTACACAACTGAATGGGGATGCTGAGTACTACATGTGCGCATGTGTTTCAGCCAAATCGTAGGGGTCCGGGTCAACGTCTTTGGACTTTGATGACCTCTGGAGGTCAAAGTTCTCAATGTGATGGGAAACGCTTTACACCACTGAATGGGGATGCTGAGTACTACATGTGTGCCAATTTTCAGCCAAATCGTAGGGGTTCGGGGTCAACGACCCTGACCTATGATGACCTCTGGAGGTCAAAGTTCTCAATGTGATGGGAAACGCTTAACACCACTGAATGGAGATTCTGAGTACTACATGTGTGCCAATTTTCAGCCAAATCGTAGGGGTCCGGGGTCAACGACCTTGACCTATGATGACCTCTGGAGGTCAATGTTCTCAATGTGATGGGAAACGCTTTACACCACTGAATGGGGATGCTGAGTACTACATGTGCGCCAATTTTCAGCCAAATCGTAGGGGTCCGGGGTCAACGACCTTGACCTATGATGACCTCTGGAGGTCAAAGTTCTCAATGTGTTGGATGGGAAAAGCTTTAGACCACTGAATGGGGATGCTGAGTACTACATGTGTGCCAATTTTCAGCAAATCGTAGGGGTCCGGTGAATGTGAATCCGAATCCGAATCTGAGCTGTCTTGACAGACGTCCGTAAAAGGCTTTTTAACATGGGAACCCTATGGCCTAGTAGGAAAATGTACGCCGTGCTGCCATATGGACTATGGACCGCCCCGGGGTCTATTACCCTTCCCGGGGTCACGGTAGATGTTTGACGTGAGAGATCGGCATTTGAGAGTTTGAGGCCGAGTGGGTGTGTCGTGAGTGTTGTGAGATTACCGTCGTTAATTCTGAGGTAGGTAACTTTTTTGTTGTAATTTTGCCATTGTTTATGTTGTGGAGCGTACCTCGGAGTTATGTGTGGAGTATCCTTTATTTGCAACATTATACCGTCACATTTCGGTGTCTTTATGATGCACCAACACTGGATTTCAATTTAAGTGTCATAAAGACATACAAGAAAAGTGCAACAAAGAGCCTCTTGGGGCCCATCCGAGGTTGCACCCCCCCCCCCCCCCTCCACCAGTCTCGCCCCCTTCAAATCACCTTACTCTACCTGCATAAAAGAAGGCTAATCCCACGAGTATTTATGAACTAATCCCTTCTCTGAAGTGTCACATCAGTTGGGCAAACTACGGGGAGCAGATCTAAAAATAGATCGATCAATAAATATATCGTTTATGTCCATATTAGGGCATGATTGCAGACCTGAATTAAAACGCCAACATCAGAATTTCCGAGTGATGAATGTAGGTCAAAAGCGAGCGCCACGGAAAAGCATGAAGCTGTTCCCAGAACATGAAAACCAACATAGGAAACAAATATTTGAGCTTACATTCATTCAAATATTGCGATCTAAAAATTTATCACACATAGCCAAATTCTGCAGGCGATCCATTTTTAGATCACCCACACAGCTGGCTAATTCAATTTGAATTAAAATTAAGATCAAACGATTTGAAGCGATTTGTTAGTTGAAAACAATACTGGAATAAATTTTAATTTATTATTCATTCATATAAAATAAATTTAATCACATACAGGAGCAAGAAAGCTATAAAAAGAGCCCCCCCCCCAAATAGTGAATTCTGTGTGGTAAAGACAGACATAAAGAAAAGTGCAACAAAGAGCCTCTTGGGCCCATCCGAGGTTGCACCCCCACCCCACCCCCACCCCCACCCCCACCCCACCCCACCCCCCCCCCCCCTCCACCAGTCTCACCCCTTCAAATCACCTTACTCTACCTGCATAAAAGAAGGCTAATCCCACGAGTATTTATGAACTAATCCCTTCTCTATAAAGTATTTATCTAATCTAATTTTGAAGGAAGCAAGTGTCACTGCATCAGCGACATCCCACTGGTAGCATATTCCAATGTCCTACAACCCTTCTACTGAAAAATGACTGTCGTAGCCTAGTCCTACTTTGTTTCATAATGAGTTTATGCTGATGACCTCTACCTCGATGTTCCCTATTGAACTCAAACATACCCTTTAAATATCCAGAATGCTGACTATTTACAAATTTGAAGACTTCAATTAGATCTCCTCTTAGCCTTCTATATCTAAGTGAAAACATACCCAATTTCTTTAATCTATCTTCATAAGGTAAACTACCAAGACAATTAACCATTTTTGTTGCCCTTTTTTTAACTCTTTCTAACAACCAGCAATCTTTCTCATATGTTGGAGACCAGGCTTGTACACAATACTCCAAATGTGGTCTAACGTATGCACAATACAGTTTTGTTATTACCTTTTCACTCTTGTAGGAAACATTTCTGTTAATGGCCCCTAGCATTCTAAGTGCCTTTTTCCTAGCTTCTACAACCTGGTCTGACGCTGATAGTCTATTGTTTACCACGACACCTAAATCTCTTTCCTTTTCAATCTGCTCCATTTTCTGCCCACCCATTTCATACCTATGTTTACTGCTAACCTGTCCAGCGTGCATAATCTTACATTTACTCAAATTTAATTTCATCTGCCATGCTTCAGACCACTCAACTAGCTTGTCCAGATCTGATTGAAAAACATCCTGATCATGTTTTCCTCTAATAATCCTGACAACTTTTAGATCGTCTGCAAATTTCAAGACTTTGCTGTCTATACTGTTCTCAATTGCATTCACAAATATTATAAAAAGCAATGGGCCCAGGACTGAGCCCTGTGGAACCCCACTGAGAACCTCCTTCCATTGTGATTGGCACCCATTCAATATAACCCTTTGCTGGCGTCCTGAAAGCCACGTTTCTATCCAATCCAGAATCTTGCCCCTGATCCCATGAATTTTAAGTTGCAACCCCAGTCTTGTATGGGGGACTTTGTCAAATGCTTTACTGAAATCAAGAAAAGCTACATCTAGCTGTTTACCCTGATCAAAGCTATCTGTTGCAACATCCAAAAACTCCAGAAGATTAGTTAAACAAGAACGGCCCTTTCTAAAGCCATGCTGTGTATCCTTGATGAGTTCATTTTGCTCCAAGAATTCAACAATCTTATCTTTGATGATTGATTCAAGCACCTTGCAGACTAATGAGGTCAGACTAACCAGTCTATAGTTTTCCTCTTTACTTCTATCTCCCTTTTTATGAATAGGAACAACATTTGCTCTTTTCCAATCAAGTGGAATTTTCTATCTGCGAGTGATTTAGAAAATATTATGGCTAATGGAACCGACAACTCCCTTTCAGATTCTCTTAAAAGTCTAGCATGGATTTCATCAGGTCCTTCTGCCTTGTTAGGCCTTACTTTCTTTAGATTTGATGATTGATTCAAGCACCTTGCTGTTGTTCCTATTCATAAAAAGGGAGATAGAAGTAAAGAGGAAAACTATAGACCGGTTAGTCTTAGATGCATGTGAGGCCTGGAATGTTTTCAAAGCTAGATTAAGCCAAATTCAAAATCGGCATATACCCCTCAGGCACAAACGTAACAGAACCAAGGGCAATCCAGTTTGGCTTACCCCAGAAGTAAGGAGTGCTATACAAGCTAAAAGAAGTGCATTTGGCATTTTGAAGGGATCTTCACTAGATATAAATCAGAAGGCCTACCAGAATGCAAGAAATTAAGTTAAGAAAAAGGTCAGAGCAGATAAAAGGGCAAAGGAACTTGATTTAGCTAGACATTGTAATGCAGATAGTAAGAAGTTCTTCAGTTTTTATAAGTTAAGTACAGTTTCCAAAAATATAGGTCCATTTAAGGTAGATGATGTGTTAGTTAGCAAGGACAGTGAAATGGTTGAAGTGCTTAATGATCAGTTTCAATCTGCCTTTACTATCGAGGACAAGAGTAGTATTGCAGCACTTCAGCCTGAGCTAGAGACAGAGGAGACTATAGGAGAGCTAGGTGGCATAAGTAGTGAACTTGTTCTAGAATATCTAAAGAAAGTAAGGCCTAACAAGGCAGAAGGACCTGATGAAATCCATGCTAGACTTTTAAGAGAATCTGAAAGGGAGTTGTCAGTTCCATTAGCCATAATATTTTCTAAATCACTTGCAGATAGTACAATTCCACTTGATTGGAAAAGAGCAAATGTTGTTCCTATTCATAAAAAGGGAGATAGAAGTAAAGAGGAAAACTATAGACCAGTTAGTCTGACCTCATTAGTCTGCAAGGTGCTTGAATCAATCATCAAAGATAAGATTGTTGAATTCTTGGAGCAAAATGAACTCATCAAGGATACACAGCATGGCTTTAGGAAGGGCCGTTCTTGTTTAACTAATCTTCTGGAGTTTTTGGATGTTGCAACAGATAGCGTTGATCAGGGTAAACAGCTAGATGTAGCTTTTCTTGATTTCAGTAAAGCATTTGACAAAGTCCCCCATACAAGACTGGGGTTGCAACTTAAAATTCATGGGATCAGGGGCAAGATTCTGGATTGGATAGAAACGTGGCTTTCAGGACGCCAGCAAAGGGTTATATTGAATGGGTGCCAATCACAATGGAAGGAGGTTCTCAGTGGGGTTCCACAGGGCTCAGTCCTGGGCCCATTGCTTTTTATAATATTTGTGAATGCAATTGAGAACAGTATAGACAGCAAAGTCTTGAAATTTGCAGACGATCTAAAAGTTGTCAGGATTATTAGAGGAAAACATGATCAGGATGTTTTTCAATCAGATCTGGACAAGCTAGTTGAGTGGTCTGAAGCATGGCAGATGAAATTCAATTTGAGTAAATGTAAGATTATGCACGCTGGACGGGTTAGCAGTAAACATAGGTATGAAATGGGTGGGCAGAAAATGGAGCAGATTGAAAAGGAAAGAGATTTAGGTGTCGTGGTAAACAATAGACTATCAGCGTCAGACCAGGTTGTAGAAGCTAGGAAAAAGGCACTTAACATGCTAGGGGCCATTAACTAATGCTAGGGGCCATTAACAGAAATGTTTCCTACAAGAGTGAAAAGGTAATAACAAAACTGTATTGTGCATACGTTAGACCACATTTGGAGTATTGTGTACAAGCCTGGTCTCCAACATATGAGAAAGATTGCTGGTTGTTAGAAAGAGTTCAAAAAAGGGCAACAAAAATGATTAATTGTCTTGGTAGTTTACCTTATGAAGATAGATTAAGGAAATTGGGTATGTTTTCACTTAGATATAGAAGGCTAAGAGGAGATCTAATTGAAGTCTTCAAATTTGTAAATAGTCAGCATTCTGGATATTTAAAGGGTATGTTTGAGTTCAATAGGGAAAATCGAGGTAGAGGTCATCAGCATAAACTCATTATGAAACAAAGTAGGACTAGGCTACGACAGTCATTTTTCAGTAGAAGGGTTGTAGGACATTGGAATATGCTACCAGGGGATGTCGCTGATGCAGTGACACTTGCTTCCTTCAAAATTAGATTAGATAAATACTTTACAGAGAAGGGATTAGTTCATAAATAATCGTGGGATTAGCCTTCTTTTATGCAGGTAGAGTAAGGTGATTTGAAGGGGCGAGACTGGTGGAGGGGGGGGGGGGGGGGGGGGGTGCAACCTCGGATGGGCCCAAGAGGCTCTTTGTTGCACTTTTCTTTTATGTCTTTATGTCTTTATGTCTAGATATTCTGGAACAAGTTCACTACTTATGCCACCTAGCTCTCCTATAGTCTCCTCTGTCTCTAGCTCAGGCTGAAGTGCTGCAATACTACTCTGGTCCTCGATAGTAAAGACATATTGAAACTGATCATTAAGCACTTCAACCATTTCACTGTCCTTGCTAACTAACACATCATCTACCTTAAATGGACCTATATTTTTGGAAACTGTACTGAACTTATAAAAACTGAAGAACTTCTTACTATCTGCATTACAATGTCTAGCTAAATCAAGTTCCTTTGCCCTTTTAGCTGCTCTGACCTTTTTCTTAACTGAATTTCTTGCATTCTGGTAGGCCTTCTGATTTATATCTAGTGAAGATCCCTTCAAAATGCCAAATGCACTTCTTTTAGCTTGTATAGCACTCCTTACTTCTGGGGTAAGCCAAACTGGTTTGCCCTTGGTTCTGTTACGTTTGTGCCTGAGGGGTATATGCCGATTCTGAATTTGGCTTAATCTAGCTTTGAAAACATTCCAGGCCTCACATGCATCTAAACCTGCCAACTCAACGTTCCATTTTATCTGTGCGAGGTCATTTCTAATACCATCAAAATCAGCCCGGCTGAAGTTTGGAACCATAATAAGGTTATCTTTGGGCTTCATTTCTGATGAGATATTGAATTTAACCATATTGTGATCACTGGTTCCTAGACCTGCACAAATACTTATGTCACTAACTAGATCACTGTTGTCTGAGAATACAAGGTCTAGAATGGAGCAATGTCTGGTTGGCTCTGTTACAAACTGATGCATGAAAAGCTCCTCTTCAAAGATTTGCCTATACAACCTACACTCATTTGTTTCCTCTGCTATACTTTCGTATCCTCTTAAGTTAAAATCTCCCATAGTAAGACACTGAGCCCGAAAGTTCCTACGTATTTCCTCACAAATATCTTGGTCTGTTTCAGCTTGGGAGTTCCTTGGAAGATTCCCTGGTCTGTAAAATGCACCTATCCTCAACCTTCCTCTGTTTCCTGTACCAATTTTAATGTCAAGCCAGATTGATTCTACTTCTTTTACTTTACTAGAATCATCAACTCTAGTAGTGCAGTACAAGCTATTTACATATACAAACACTCCGCCCCCCTGCCGTGATTCTCTGCAGTATGAGAACATGTTATACCCTTGTAACTCGAAATCCTGTAGCCTATCCCTATTATACCCCTCACTAACCCATGTCTCTGTTACACAAATGATATCAGGCTTTTCAAGGGCAACATAACACTCAAACTCATCAAATTTAGACCTAATACTTTGGGCATTCAGCAACACACATGTGATCTTATACTTTGAGCTGCCTCTACTAATTCTGAGGGAATTATGATCTACTGTCCTATTCTGACATGAACTTCTACCAATGCTTACTTCCTGATGCCCTAGTACTAGCGTCCCTGAACCCCCCTCCTACCTAGTTTCCCTGAATGACACTTCTGTAGGCATCTCCCAAAGCCCTTGCCCCCTCATCCGATAAGTGAAGCCCATCCTTCATATAGTACCTACGCCACTCATAGAACTGATCCCATAAGTCTACATAACTAAGCCCCATAGCTGAACATAAGTTCTGAACTGAGCTGTTCACAGACAGAGCTCTCGAGTACCACTCCTCACTGGCTCCACAGCGAGGGAGGATGCCAGTCACAATGACTGGTTTCCTGGACTCCTTCAACCTCTGCAGCAGGCTCCGGTACTCCGCTACTATTCTCACACTCTGCCTAGGTCCTATGTCGTTCACCCCCACCTGTAGTATAACTGTCTCCGGGCTACTCCTACCAAGTTCTGCCTCAATGACAGGGCCCATATCAACTACTCTTGCCCCTGGTTTGACTATACATCTGTCCCTCTTCCCACATAATGTTCGCCTTAAGGGCCTTACCCTTGAGTCCCCAACCACTAAATGCTGAATCTGTTCCCTGTCACTTTCAGCTGCTGACTCTAACACACTGAACCTATTTGCTATTGTAACCTGCTGATGTTCCCTGGGGCTGTACTGCCTGACTCTACCCTGAACTTTTGTCCATCCCTCCTGATCCCCTTCCCTCTTCCTCCTCCAGATTCTGCTACCACCCTCCATTACCCAGCACCCCTCCTCATCCTTACTGTCTGTGGCCCTAGCATTACTTTCCACAATGTTGAGTCTCCAAAACGTGACCCTCCAACACACTTCCAAACCCCAGCTGCACTATCCACCTTTGCCTTATCCTCCTCCCTTATGCCCCTATCAGAACTACCACTGGTCCCTGATCCTGTAGGCTCCTTTTCTGACCCCCTAACCACGATCTGCGCATACGTTCCTTGGTCAGGAGCTACACCCTCCTGCGGCTCATCTCTACACCTACACTTACTTAACTGCGCCTCAAGCTCTGCTACTCTAGCCTGGAGGGCCTCTGGCTCTGCTACCTTCACCTGCATCCTAGTCATGCTCATTTGAATACACTAGTAACTTAGGTATATAACTTAGGTACTATGCACTTTTCAATACTTTACTAACTTAACTTAACTTTTTTTTGTTTTTTTGTTTGTTTTTTCTTCTTCTAAACCTTAACTAGATCTAAGTAAAGCTAGTGACACAAATCGGCTATGAGTGCACCTAATACTAGACTAAATATCTAATCCTTAAATAAACTGAATACTAAATACACCTTAATTATCCCTAATTTTCTAAAAATATCTACTTATCCAACCCTGCAACTAATAACACAAAAATAAGACTAAGACAATTTTGGCGCACACAAGCTAGAATGAAAAGTCCTTTAAAAAGCAAGTAAGAGGTAACAGCTAACTATGAATGCTTAAAAATAATACCTAAACGATCCACAAAACTAAATATCTAATCCTTATATCTAAATATAATGTGGTTCCTCAAAAAATACACAAAACAACAGAGCTATCCAACAGCTACTTAAGCTACTTGGTGTTTACATTCGCTTCCAAACAAGCTATAGTAGGGTTTCACAGACTCCAAGGACAAATTATTGATAGAGGTATTCATAATTCATGTGCTTCCTCTTGTAAGAAAAATATTGTTAATCAGGGCCCTTTTTCTGTTGATTTAGATTAGGGCATGTTTGAATGTGGGAATGTACTGAAATTGATCTAAATTTAGATTGAATGTCCTTATATGGGCATGGCTCCATCCATTTCAATCTATTTATTGATTAATCTATTTTAGATCTGCTCCCCATAGTTTGCCCAACTGACATAGGCGTGATGGACCCATTCAATTCAAATTGAGCTCCAAAACCTGTGATGCTTCTTCCATTCATTTGAAGTGATCATTTATCTGCAGTGTGCTCATTGTCCATTTAGATAAGTCTGCCCATGTAGCTCAGTTGCTGGCACTAGGTCCAAAAAATCAATTTATTGACATCAATTTTTTTTAATGCAAAGTGGGAAGAGCTTGTCATAGGCACTGTACTTAAGGATACCAAATTGACACAATTATTGACAACATTTCACTAAAAACACCTAGTCCCGATTGAAAATGGCCAGTCCTAAAAAATAATCACATCTGATGCACAACTGATTACTCCATCCACCTTGGCCACAACTCAAACTGTTTGCAAAAGTTTTTTTTGGTTTGTTTTGGGAAAGAAGAGACCCATCATGTGGCAACAAATTATATAAAATATGTTTCTGCCATTTTCTTAGGATAAGCTTTTTAAATTTGCAAGGTTATATTTTGTAAGTATATAAACAAATTTGTAATGTAATTACATTAAATTAGTATGAAAAAGTATTTTTTATTTAACAAAATTATTCACCCATGCTTTTATAGTTATTGCATCAATATTTTGATAGTGATTTGAATTTGAGTAAAAAAAATATTCAGGTGAGCCAAGGGATCACAAAATAGATGCACTTATAAAGCAATATTGCATCAATTTCCAAGATAATTATTGAACGTCTAGGTGGCTGAAACTGTATATGAGCCACAATGCACAGATTCATGTGCCATTCATCCCATCACTGTTAACCAGTGCTTCATAATTGCCGTTTGTAAATCAGTCATTTTTCCCAATACCATTTCTATTGGGCTGAATACAAATTTTGACACATCAAAAATGGATTATTTGGGCCCAGTGCCAGCAACTGAGCTCAGTCGCAAGAGCACTTACCAGTAGTAGATGCTTACCAGTAGTAGATAGGATAAAGAGGCAAGGGAGCAGGGTGCTCGTAAGGGGGCTGCCTCTTCTCATTCGGTTTGGGCATAGCCGGTCATAGTTTTTTTAATCTGTTGACGCTGGTGGTCGTGACGACCCCTTCAGTTAACTGGTTGTAATGTACTAATATTGACCACCATGGATGCAAAAAAACAAACATTGTCCTCTTGTAGGTATGGTGCCGAGGCAGCACTGGGCTTCAGACCTCACCCTGTGTGTGGCAACCTGGGTTTCAAGTCAATTTGGCGCTCTGTTCTGCTCTGCTCTGCTCTTTTGTGGCCAGTGGCAGGTGATTTGTTCAAGGTCAGGTGATGTCAGGGTGGGGGTCAAGGTCAGGTGATGTCAGGGTGGGGGTCAAGGTCAGGTGATGTCAGGGTGGGGGTCAAGGTCAGGTGATGTCAGGGTGAGGGTCAAGGTCAGGTGATGTTAGGGTGGGGGTCAAGGTCAGGTGATGTCAGGGGGGGGGGGGGGGGGGGGGGGTCAAGGTCAGGTGATGTCAGGGTGGGGGTCAAGGTCAGGTGATGTCAGGGTGAGGGTCAAGGTCAGGTGATGTCAGGGTGGGGGTCAAGGTCAGGTGATGTCAGGGTGGGGGTTGACTCATGACTGTGTCCAGGTATGTTTGGGTATGTTAAAATTTTGCTACTAAACGCTGTGAATTACCAGGCATTGTGGGTACCTATTAGTCAGGTAGGTGTCCCACTTGTGTACAATTTGATCATGGGCCAAGGAATCACAGCCTGCATAACTAGCTCTGCTTAGTTTTCAGAGATGACCTTGGGAATACATCCACTTAACAAAGTTTTGACTTAATTTATTCCTTGAAAATGTGTAGCAAGGTGTAAGTAAACTGAGTGATACGGGGAATATGACCAAGTTGTATTATTCTATGATGACCATATTATGAAGAACTGGTGACCATATTATGAAGAACTGGTGACCATATTATGAAGAACTGGTGACCATATTATGAAGAACTGGTGACCATATTATGAAGAACTGGTGACCATATTATGAAGAACTGGTGACCAATACCGAGTGCCAAAATGACTTTAATCCAGAGTACCTCACAGGGTATGGGTTGTAGGCTGTAGCCCAGTGCTTTCCCAGCTGAACTGCAGGACATACAGACACTAATCTAACATTGTGAAACACAAACTGTTTTCTGATACCTCTGCTGCTAGTTTTATATGAACCAGCAATAATCTCCTCTGTCAGCCAATGTTTTAGGTGCACTGCTGTATAATTCTGCTCCAATATTGCTCTCAATGTGAATATTGTCCGCCCCTGTAGCTCAGTCGGGAGAGCGCTGGGCTTTTGACATCACCCGGTGTGGCAGGCCGGGTTTGAGTCGCTTCGGCGCTCGCTATTTGCCCCTGACTGGGATGGCCTGGCGGGCCGTGCCCAAAGGCCCGAGGCCTGTTCACGACCACCTGCGGCTCGGCGGTTTCCAGCGGGCTCGAGCCCCGCCCCCTTCCTCATGCGTCATCACAAGCAGGCGTCTCTTGAACACTGAATGCCGCGCGCGCCACTTTACGTGACATTTCTCCTGCGGTTGCTTCGTACCGACCGCCGGAACCGCAGCCAACCGCAGCCGTGTGCCGTCATACCGTTCGCCCCATCCCCACTTTAGTTACCTCCCCTGCTGCCGACCACTGCTGACCGCCGAACCGCAGCCAATCGCAGGGTCCGTGAACAGACCTCTGTTCACGACCACCTGCGGTTCGGCGGTTTCCGGCAGGCTCTAGCCCGCCCCTTTCCTCATGCGTCATCACAAGCAGGCGTCTCTTGGACACTGAAACATTTCATCGTGCGGTTGCTCCGTGCCAACCGCTGGAACCGCGGCCAACCGCAGCCGTGTGACGTCATACCTTTCGCCCATCCCCACTTTTAGTTACCCCACCGGCTGCCGACCACTGCTGACCGCCGAACCGCAGCCAACCGCAGGGTCCGTGAACAGGCCTCTGGTATGTCGGGCACGTAAAACTTTCGCCTCCAAATTCTGCCGGCTGCCAGGAATTGTCCGATCGGACGGTAGGGGTCAGGGCCTGCGCAACAAGCTCTGCTTAGCGCAGGTCCTGACCTCGGAAATCAGTCCATTCAAAAGGTTCGGACTAAAAAAAGCCCTAGCACAGAGATCAGGTAGTGTTCATGGTTCATGTTTTATGTTTAGCTGTGGAATGTGGTTACACAGACAATAGGTAGTTGGCTAACAATTTCAAGATGGGTGCTTGTTGTCGCCCAACCTCAGGTGGCTCAAGACCCTGCTTTTTGTAAAGTACAGCGACTTAGCAACAATACATCTTGATTAATTTTGTCTCTGGGAAGCAAATGTTCTTGATGAAACTAATAACATGTTCAGTAGAGGTATGTCATTGTTTACCTACCATAATATCAACAATGGTGATTTTAAAATGTTTTGGTATTCCTCATTCCTGAATTAGGTTTCTCTAAATTTGACTATTTTGTTCAGTGAGGTGTTGCCTTGGTCAATGATGTCAGTTTTCTTTGAAAGCATGTTTGCTATTATTTATGCCAGCCTGACTGACCGCCTGCCGTTACCGCGATGCCATGCGATCGACCCTGAGGCCTGTTCACGGACCCTGCGGTTGGCTGCGGTTCGGCGGTCAGCAGTGGTCGGCAGCCGGTGGGGTAACTAAAAGTGGGGATGGGCGAAAGGTATGACGTCACACGGCTGCGGTTGGCTGCGGTTCCGACGGTTGGCACGGAGCAACCGCACAATGAAATGTGTCAGTGTTCAAGAGACGCCTGCATGTGATGACGCATGAGGAAAGGGGCGGGGCTAGAGCCTGCTGGAAACCACCGAACCGCAGGTTGCCGTGAACATGCCTCTGATTTGGCAACCCCGCGGAAGTGTACCGCTAGACCCGGGGGCTGGGCCGGAGCCGAGGTCAATTTAGACCCGGCCCTGACGACCCCGGGGGAGCACGACTGATCCTACGGCGCGACGTCGGCCAACCAGCTGCACCTCCCGGCCCTTCCAGCCCACCGCCGCCGGCCCGCGACGCCGAACGCCTCACCAGTGACGAGTCGATTAATGCGATACAAATGACTCCGCCGCCGCCGGGTTAGCTGCCGGCGACAGCTCTGCGGCCCGCACGTCACCCCGGTCGCAACGGTGGCGCAGTCAGACGACAGAGCTGGCTGATGACGGACATAAATCCACCGCTTCCGGCCAAGTTAGGTTATGGCGGGAGTGGTGCCAGGTGTGCTCAATGATCGGTGCTTAAAGTTATCTCGGCTTTATTATGAATGTCTTCCGATGGTAAATGTCCCGCCCAGTCGGTGCGTTATAAGCCTTAAAATCATGGGATTCAGCTTCATCACGTTTTAGTGGAAGACTGAGCGTGCTTTGAGGTGGATGATGAGAAATTTCGGCTCAGTCAACTAGGGGTGACGCACATCATAAGGTCTTGAATTTTCGGACGTAATATTGATGATTTCCTCAATGAGAATATCCTAATTCTCTTTATGTAAGCCATCGAATCGTTACTGGCTGCCAACTTCCCGTGCCCGTTCCCGTTCCCATGCCTGAAATATCTGATTATGCCAACTTCCCGTGCCCGTTCCCGTGCACATGCCTGAAATATCTGATTATGCCAACTTCCCGTGCCCGTTCCCGTGCACATGCCTGAAATATCTGATTATGCCAACTTCCCGTGCCCGTTCCCGTGCACATGCCTGAAATATCTGATTATGCCAACTTCCCGTGCCCGTGCCCGTGCACATGCCTGAAATATCTGATTATGCCAACTTCCCGTGCCCGTTCCCGTGCACATGCCTGAAATATCTGATTATGCCAACTTCCCGTGCCCGTTCCCGTGCACATGCCTGAAATATCTGATTATGCCAACTTCCCGTGCCCGTGCCCGTGCACATGCCTGAAATATCTGATTATGCCAACTTCCCGTGCCCGTTCCCGTGCACATGCCTGAAATATCTGATTATGCCAACTTGCCGTGCCCGTTCCCGTGCACATGCCTGAAATATCTGATTATGCCAACTTCCCGTGCCCGTTCCCGTGCACATGCCTGAAATATCTGATTATGCCAACTTCCCGTGCCCGTTCCCGTGCCCATGCCTGAAATATCTGATTATGCCAACTTCCCGTGCCCGTTCCCGTGCACATGCCTGAAATATCTGATTATGCCAACTTCCCGTGCCCGTTCCCGTGCACATGCCTGAAATATCTGATTATGCCAACTTCCCGTGCCCGTTCCCGTGCACATGCCTGAAATATCTGATTATGCCAACTTGCCGTGCCCGTTCCCGTGCACATGCCTGAAATATCTGATTATGCCAACTTCCCGTGCCCGTTCCCGTGCACATGCCTGAAATATCTGATTATGCCAACTTCCCGTGCCCGTTCCCGTGCCCATGCCTGAAATATCTGATTATGCCAACTTCCCGTGCCCGTTCCCGTGCACATGCCTGAAATATCTGATTATGCCAACTTCCCGTGCCCGTTCCCGTGCACATGCCTGAAATATCTGATTATGCCAACTTCCCGTGCCCGTTCCCGTGCACATGCCTGAAATATCTGATTATGCCAACTTGCCGTGCCCGTTCCCGTGCACATGCCTGAAATATCTGATTATGCCAACTTCCCGTGCCCGTTCCCGTGCACATGCCTGAAATATCTGATTATGCCAACTTGCCGTGCCCGTTCCCGTGCACATGCCTGAAATATCTGATTATGCCAACTTGCCGTGCCCGTTCCCGTGCACATGCCTGAAATATCTGATTATGCCAACTTCCCGTGCCCGTTCCCGTGCACATGCCTGAAATATCTGATTATGCCAACTTCCCGTGCCCGTTCCCGTTCCCATGCCTGAAATATCTGATTATGCCAACTTCCCGTGCCCGTTCCCGTTCCCATGCCTGAAATATCTGATTATGCCAACTTCCCGTGCCCGTTCCCGTGCCCATGCCTGAAATATCTGATTATGCCAACTTCCCGTGCCCGTTCCCGTTCCCATGCCTGAAATATCTGATTATGCCAACTTCCCGTGCCCGTTCCCGTTCCCATGCCTGAAATATCTGATTATGCCAACTTCCCGTGCCCGTTCCCGTTCCCATGCCTGAAATATCTGATTATGCCAACTTCCCGTGCCCGTTCCCGTGCCCATGCCTGAAATATCTGATTATGCCAACTTCCCGTGCCCGTTCCCGTGCACATGCCTGAAATATCTGATTATGCCAACTTCCCGTGCCCGTTCCCGTGCACATGCCTGAAATATCTGATTATGCCAACTTCCCGTGCCCGTTCCCGTGCCCATGCCTGAAATATCTGATTATGCCAACTTCCCGTGCCCGTTCCCGTGCCCATGCCTGAAATATCTGATTATGCCAACTTCCCGTGCCCGTTCCCGTGCACATGCCTGAAATATCTGATTATGCCAACTTCCCGTGCCCGTTCCCGTGCCCATGCCTGAAATATCTGATTATGCCAACTTCCCGTGCCCGTTCCCGTGCACATGCCTGAAATATCTGATTATGCCAACTTGCCGTGCCCGTGCCCGTGCACATGCCTGAAATATCTGATTATGCCAACTTGCCGTGCCCGTTCCCGTGCACATGCCTGAAATATCTGATTATGCCAACTTCCCGTGCCCGTTCCCGTGCACATGCCTGAAATATCTGATTAGTTAGTAATAAGGACCTTTTCCCACAAAACTGGAGTTAGCACTTGAAATCGACACACGAGGCCAAAATATGATGTAAATTCATCGCATTTTGCATATACAAATTCCTTCCGAGAGATATTTCAAGTTAATCCTGATAAGCGTTCCACGCTTTTAACGACCGGTTCTTGCCAAGCACTTTTCGGTTTCCATCAAACTCCGGACTTTTCCCGTATTGCTTTTTTACGCAGTGGTGTGGAAAATATATTTTGAATTCTGCTTGTGATTATATACCCGCCCATCCTTTACAATTAACAACCACTGGACAAACTGGCAATTCCATCGGAAGCTCATCAATGCACGTCGACGGCGACCTATTTGGTGTCGGCGATTTGTTTCGAAGTGCCCAATCAACAACGTTGAACAGATTGATACAAAAGCGCCAGATGTGTCGCTTTCCAATAGTGGTGGGAAACTACCGATCATTCATTTTCCCAAACTTCCAACTTTGAATTATGGAATAATTTTATTTAATTCTTAAATTTAGATCACATCGTTTTAATACCATAACGGTAGCCAAATACATTGTTGCTAACAAAATCAAAGTTCATTATTTCCATTTAACACAGCTGTCTGTTGCTAACGTTCCGGCCTTGCTGTCACTCTGGGGAACATCCGGTCCAGAGTCCAGACCAGACCGCCCCGGGGGCTGAGTCGCTGTCAGCGGCGGCGGCGTACCGTCCGACCCTTCCTTGGCGTCACATTTCCGCCCGGTCAGCATTGACGCCTCGCCAGCGCGGCGCCGGCTGCAGCACTTTTGCCTCTCTGCCTCCGGAGAGCAGCAGGACACCCTGGCTGCCGTGAACTGAGAGCGGTAGGACGCCCTGAACAGCAGGACGCCCTGACTGCCGTGAACTGAGAGCGGCAGGATGCCCTGAACAGCAGGACGCCCTGAACAGCAGGACGCCCTGAACAGCAGGACGCCCTGACTGCCGTGAACTGAGAGCAGCAGGACGCCCTGAACAGCAGGACGCCCTGACTGCCGTGAACTGAGAGCAGCAGGACGCCCGGACTGCCGTGAACTGAGAGCAGCAGGACGCCCTGAACAGCAGGACGCCCTGACTGCCGTGAACTGAGAGCAGCAGGACGCCCGGACTGCCGTGAACTGAGAGCAGCAGGACGCCCGGACTGCCGTGAACTGAGAGCAGCAGGACGCCCGGACTGCCGTGAACTGAGAGCAGCAGGACGCCCTGAACAGCAGGACGCCTTGACTGCCGTGAACTGAGAGCAGCAGGACGCCTTGAACAGCAGGACGCCCTGACTGCCGTGAACTGAGAGCAGCAGGACGCCCTGAACAGCAGGACGCCCTGAACAGCAGGACGCCCTGACTGCCGTGAACTGAGAGCAGCAGGACGCCCTGGCTGCCGTGAACTGAGAGCAGGAGGACGCCCTGACTGCCGTGAACTGAGAACAGCAGGACGCCCTGAACAGCAGGACGCCCTGACTGCCGTGAACTGAGAGCAGCAGGACGCCCTGACTGCCGTGAACTGAGAGCAGCAGGACGCCCGGACTGCCGTGAACTGAGAGCAGCAGGACGCCCGGACTGCCGTGAACTGAGAGCAGCAGGACGCCCTGAACAGCAGGACGCCCTGACTGCCGTGAACTGAGAGCAGCAGGACGCCCTGAACAGCAGGACGCCCTGACTGCCGTGAACTGAGAGCAGCAGGACGCCCTGAACAGCAGGACGCCCTGAACAGCAGGACGCCCTGACTGCCGTGAACTGAGAGCAGCAGGACGCCCTGACTGCCGTGAACTGAGAGCAGCAGGACGCCCTGAACAGCAGGACGCCCTGACTGCCGTGAACTGAGAGCAGCAGGACGCCCTGACTGCCGTGAACTGAGAGCAGCAGGACGCCCGGACTGCCGTGAACTGAGAGCAGCAGGACGCCCGGACTGCCGTGAACTGAGAGCAGCAGGACGCCCTGACTGCCGTGAACTGAGAGCAGCAGGACGCCCGGACTGCCGTGAACTGAGAGCAGCAGGACACCCTGACTGCCGTGAACTGAGAGCAGCAGGACGCCCTGAACAGCAGGACGCCCTGACTGCCGTGAACTGAGAGCAGCAGGACGCCCTGAACAGCAGGACGCCCTGACTGCCGTGAACTGAGAGCAGCAGGACGCCCTGACTGCCGTGAACTGAGAGCAGCAGGACGCCCTGGCTGTCGTGAACTGAGAGCAGCAGGACGCCCTGACTGCCGTGAACTGAGAGCAGCAGGACACCCTGGCTGTCGTGAACTGAGAGCAGCAGGACGCCCTGACTGCCGTGAACTGAGAGCAGCAGGACGCCCTGGCTGTCGTGAACT
This sequence comes from Chirona hameri, assembly GCA_036785665.1. Taxonomy (NCBI): domain Eukaryota; kingdom Metazoa; phylum Arthropoda; class Thecostraca; order Balanomorpha; family Balanidae; genus Chirona; species Chirona hameri. The sequence continues at coordinate 38,697 of JAXIVJ010004100.1, forward strand.
GAGAGCAGCAGGACGCCCTGACTGCCGTGAACTGAGAGCAGCAGGACGCCCTGGCTGTCGTGAACTGAGAGCAGCAGGACGCCCTGACTGCCGTGAACTGAGAGCAGCAGGACGCCCTGGCTGTCGTGAACTGAGAGCAGCAGGACGCCCTGACTGCCGTGAACTGAGAGCAGCAGGACGCCCGGACTGCCGTGAACTGAGAGCAGCAGGACGCCCTGACTGCCGTGAACTGAGAGCAGCAGGACGCCCTGAACAGCAGGACGCCCTGACTGCCGTGAACTGAGAGCAGCAGGACGCCCTGGCTGTCGTGAACTGAGAGCAGCAGGACGCCCTGACTGCCGTGAACTGAGAGCAGCAGGACGCCCTGGCTGTCGTGAACTGTGAGGGATGCCATGGTCCAGTGTCCTGCCAGGGTGAACTGGTGATGGTGAGTCTTCACGATGTCTGGCGGTTAGTGGAGGGATTTTCATGAGAGGGGGGGGGGGGGGGGGGGGCGGTGGCGGTGGCGGTGGCGGCTTAGGTGGCGGCTTAGGTGGCGGTGGTTTAGCTGGTCGCTGGTTTGGCTGCAGCCTACACGAAAAGCTGCCAGTGTCTGATTGTCCGTCGGAATTCGCAAAGACCTTCCCATAGTTATGTTATTGCTGATGGTAACTTATAAGGGCGTCTGGTGGTACGGCTTACGTTGAAGTGTCGGTCTGTTTATTCTGTAATTCAGATGTATGTTTTATGACGCCGCTAACGACAGCGTTCGAGAGGAAACTAAGCATCACTACCGCAATCAAAGACAGTAGCCGCCACTCGTTCTGCTCAGGTGTTATCTCACGGAAGCCGAGTGCTATCACTATGAGTCTGTTCCAGTGGCGCCTCTAACCTCCTAACCTCCTCCAAGTCCCTCCGGTCGTTCCCGTGGCTGCTCCAAGTTGCTCCAAGCTCATCCAACTGCGCCCGAAACCTCCTCTAAACTCCTCAAACTTGCTCCCGAAATCGAGGTGGGACAACCGGAGGAGATCGGAGGAGTATATTTATGGCGCGGCTGACACATTTGTTAATGTTAACAGATGCCCAACCATGGACGCAAACAGCTGATACTTCCTCTAAACGCTTCCGCTCGTTCCCGTGGCCGCTCCCACACGGCTGCTCTGGGCTGCTCCAAGTTGCTCTAAACTCCTGGGAGGCGCCACTGGAACAGAACCTATGTGTGACGCGCATTCTTGTTGTGGCGACGGAGCTCTGCGTTTCAAGCCGCCAGCCCCGCCATGGCCGGGGAATGTTGAGGTGGGGAGGGGCTGAGTGGGGCAGTTGGTTAATGGTTACGTTCGCGGACGGGCTTGGCTCGGTGCCAACACGGCGTAGGGGCGGGCTGTGGTCGACTGAGTCCAGCAGTCCACCGGGTCTCCACGGTCAGGTGCCGGTTAGGTACAGTGTCGACTGGTGGGTGGGTGGGGGGTGCGCGCGGAGGGTATCGGCGTGGCAAACAATGGCGAGCGAGCAGACCGGCCCGATCGCTGTCACAATCATGGAATGTCTGGCCCTGGCATTTTAACGAACGATGTAGCCGCGACTATGGATACATTTTTTCTGTCATAAATTACCGGGATGACCTGGTTGTGTGACCTTCGCTTACTCAGAAAGCCGGTTTCTTGCCGAGTTTGATGCCATTTCACTTCAAATAGTAAATTAAACTGGTTGGTTCTAATAGATAGTTGCTGATACTAACATATTTGTTATAACATGATATTAAGTCTACCAATCGACCCTGCAAACACTACCAGGTTGTGCACAGTGTAACTATTGCCTTTTGAGGCTTATGTTCACTACCCGCTTCGATATGCCGTTGGATTGTATTTCCTACATTGTTACCGGCAACTGCTTGCAATAATTTAACGACGTGAAGTGCAGAATCATTTTCATTTTGCCGCTTCATTTTACGTCAGTCCGCATTTACTACCAGATTTTGATGTTATACCACTTCACCAAATTACATTCATCGAGGACTTGCCTCTCTGTAAACATACCTCTCTGCCCCTGACTACTCCTATAGCTGTGGCCACTGCAGTGTTAACAATGGCGGCGCGGTGCTGTGCTGTGCTGCTGTCATATTTGATCGATCGTGCGGGTCTTGGCAATCCGTCACCTGGGTGTGCACGATAGTGTCGTATTATAGGCTTCCGTTGTTCTGATCGTGTGCACGCGTCTCAACCCGCTCACTCTGTGCTGTGTTTGTGCTCCGGCAGGTCTAATAACCATCTGAACAAAGCAGAACAAACCGAGCACAGTAAACCACATGCTGCCCTGACCTGAAGCCACCACTTCTGCTGCCGCCGCCGCCGTCGCCGTTGCCGCTCGGTCGTCGCCATGCCCGCACTATGGCTGGACCGTCTCCCTCTCCCAAACCTCCCCGCCTACACCTCCATCAGCGTGGGCCTCCTGCTCTGCTCCGTCTACTTCGCCATCACCACGCAGCAGCGCTTCGAGACGGACGCCGTCTCGCGCCTCACCTTCGCGGAGGCGCTCCAACGCCGGTGTCTGCTCCCACCGCCTGGGAATGAGTCCTCCCTTGATCAGCGCACGCACGCCACGGACTACTTCCTGTTCCTGATCGCGTACCCGACGCAGCGCGCGCTGCTGCAGGAGTTTCTGCGGCATAAGCTGAAGTCTGACTTTCTGTACTGGCCGACGGTGGCGACAGACTGGGGCGAGTATGGGGACCGCGGGTCGGAGTCGCCGGTGAGTTCGACTGTGTTCTACGCGCCGACGATCTACTACAGTGACGCCGAGACGTGGAACAGGGAGCTCCCGGAGCCGAGTATACAGTCGAGTCTCGTCAAGACGCTGGCGTTCATGATCCACGAGCCACTCTGTGTTTGGGTGAGTAACTGCTGCCTGGGGAGCTCTCTGTACTCCATAGAAAGCGTCATCCCGATTCGCTGTGAAGATTTGCTGGAGTCTTGCTCCTCAATTAAATCTGTACATTACGACGTCACAGTTCATCTTTATATAAGTGTTGATAATGATTTTGATCTCTTCTTGGATCCTTAATCTTGCAATGATCATTCCTCTATTAGCCATGTTTTGCCAAGAACCGATATGCATTGTTGATAACTCCCGGGATATTGTTCTTACATGACATGCTAAATTGTGAAGCACTAACATAACAAATAACGGCATGCTTTTCTTCTCCGCTTTCCAAGTCGGTACCGATTCGTTGACCGTACACCAGTACTGAGTGTTGTGTGTGTATACCGTACACCAGTACTGAGTGTTGTGTGTGTATACCGTACACCAGTACTGAATGTTGTGTGTGTACACCGTACACCAGTACTGAGTGTTGTGTGTGTAGACCGTACACACACAACACTCAGTACTGAGTGTTGTGTGTGTATACCGTACACCAGTACTGAGTGTTGTTTGTGTATACCGTACACCAGTACTGAGTGTTGTGTGTATACCGTACACCAGTACTGAGTGTTGTGTGTATACCGTACACCAGTACTGAGTGTTGTGTGTGTATACCGTACACCAGTACTGAGTGTTGTGTGTGTATACCGTACACCAGTACTGAGTATTGTGTGTGTATACCATACACCAGTACTGAGTGTTGTGTGTATACCGTACACCAGTACTGAGTGTTGTGTGTATACCGTACACCAGTACTGAGTGTTGTGTGTATACCGTACACCAGTACTGAGTGTTGTGTGTGTATACCGTACACCAGTACTGAGTGTTGTGTGTGTATACCGTACACCAGTACTGAGTGTTGTGTGTGTGCACCGTACACCAGTACTGAGTGTTGTGTGTTTGCTGCTTCAGACTCTGATCAACATGGCCTACTGCCTGCTGGTGCTGCTGGGGAAGTCAATACAGCAGAGCATGTTCGGCGAACTTCGTGTCTCCGAACAGACCCAGCTCAAGGACAAGTTCTGGAACTTCGTCTTCTACAAGTTCATCTTTGTCTTCGGCGTCATCAACGTTCAACATATGGATGAGGTGAGGCCTGGGACAGTGGTGGTTATCGTTAAATCGATGTTCCTAGTGCAGTCTGGTAAATATATCGTAAATGTTTTCAATGTCGTGCAGGCACGTAGCCAGGATTTCGTCCAGGGGGGGGGGGGGGGGGCTCGAAAGGGCCCCCTTCGCAAGCACTGAAAGGGTCCCTTTCTAAGCGTTGAAAGGGCCAAACAAAACTGATGAAAAGGCATGTTACACGGATGGAAAATGCAGTATGACAGGTATGGCATGGGTCATACCAACTTTTAGGAGCTGGAGTTAGCAAACTGCCATATCAACTTTGGAACCAGCGATACCAATTTGGAATCAGCTATACCAACTTGGAATATTTCTTTTAAGCTCAACACTTGGAACTCTTAAACAAATTGCGCCGCAGAGCGGCGCGAAAATTTTGAGTCTTATGCCCTAGATATGCATTCTCATCAATGCGTCGCATTGCGTATGGTGCGGACCTTTAAAAATGTTATTGTGCGTTTAAAAGTGCGGTAAAACAAGTGCTAAAGTGAACTATTTTGCCCACGTATATAGGAAAGTAGCAACATAACACAAATGGGCCGAGAAACGCGCCGTTCTTTTAACTCCCATATAATTGAATTTTTAGTTAAATTGGGCCTTGGAGCGGCGCAAAAAGAATTGACTTATTCCTGGACAACTGCGTTCTTACTGTTGAAAGGCCCAGGGTCCCTTCAGATCGTCATGGGCCCCTCCGACCTTTTCAACGCCCTTCTGGCCTGTTCAGGGACTCATCTGGAATCCGCGAAAAGATATGATGTGAGTGGGTGATTACGAGCGAGCGCGAAGCGCTCGCTCGTCCTTCCGTGGTGTATGGGAAAAATCTGATTATGGGCGGCCCGGCCCGGCCCGGCCGCATATTTACCAAGTGTATACAGCTGGCGGGCGTGTTTGGAAATAGCAACCACTTGGGCGACATAAGTCAGTCAAAATATAGACATTGCTTTGATTGTTTGTTTTTTTTTGTGTGTGTGTGTGTGTGGGGGGGGGGGGGGGGGGGGGGTCATCGTCTATACTTGGGTCTCCAATATATCTTTCAGTTTTTTAATATGTTGTGAAAAGTCTGATTTTGGGAAATTGTTCCCCCAATTTTTTTTTGTCATCCCAAAATCAAAATTGGCAAATATATTCAAACACCGGAATATATATTGGAGACCCAAGTATGGACGATGTCCCCCCCCCCCACATCAAAGCAATATCTATATTTTTGACTGACTTATGCCTCCCAAAGTGGCTACTATTTCCAAACACGCCCGCCAGCTGTATACACTTGGGAAATATGCGGCCCGGCCCGACCCGACCCGTGGCGACATACAGACATACAGACATAAAGACATAAAATCAAAGTGCAACAAAGAGCCTCTTGGGCCCATCCGAGGTTGCACCCCACCCCACCCCCCCCCCCCTCCACCAGTCTCGCCCCTTCAAATCACCTTACTCTACCTGCATAAAAGAAGGCTAATCCCACGAGTACTTATGAACTAATCCCTTCTCTGTAAAGTATTTATTTAATCTAATTTTGAAGGAAGCAAGTGTCACTGCATCAGCGACATCCCCTGGTAGCATATTCCAATGTCCTGCAACCCTTCTACTGAAAAATGACTGTCGTAGCCTAGTCCTACTTTGTTTCATAATGAGTTTATGCTGATGACCTCTACCTCGATTTTCCCTATTGAACTCAAACATACCCTTTAAATATCCAGAATGCTGACTATTTACAAATTTGAAGACTTCGATTAGATCTCCTCTTAGCCTTCTATATCTAAGTGAAAACATACCCAATTTCTTTAATCTATCTTCATAAGGTAAACTACCAAGACAATTAACCATTTTTGTTGCCCTTTTTTGAACTCTTTCTAACAACCAGCAATCTTTCTCATATGTTGGAGACCAGGCTTGTACACAATACTCCAAATGTGGTCTAACGTATGCACAATACAGTTTTGTTATTACCTTTTCACTCTTGTAGGAAACATTTCTGTTAATGGCCCCTAGCATTCTAAGTGCCTTTTTCCTAGCTTCTATAACCTGGTCTGACGCTGATAGTCTATTGTTTACCACGACACCTAAATCTCTTTCCTTTTCAATCTGCTCCATTTTCTGCCCACCCATTTCATACCTGTTTACTGCTAACCCGTCCAGCGTGCATAATCTTACATTTACTCAAATTGAATTTCATCTGCCATGCTTCAGACCACTCAACTAGCTTGTCCAGATCTGATTGAAAAACATCCTGATCATGTTTTCCTCTAATAATCCTGACAACTTTTAGATCATCTGCAAATTTCAAGACTTTGCTGTCTATACTGTTCTCAATTGCATTCACAAATATTATAATGGGCGCAAATTGACCATGCAGTCGTCGCGCCCTTAAGCCCCAACAAACAAACAACAACAAACAAATATTATAAAAAGCAATGGGCCCAGGACTGAGCCCTGTGGAACCCCACTGAGAACCTCCTTCCATTGTGATTGGCACCCATTCAATATAACCCTTTGCTGGCGTCCTGAAAGCCACGTTTCTATCCAATCCAGAATCTTGCCCCTGATCCCATTAATTTTAAGTTGCAACCCCAGTCTTGTATGGGGGACTTTGTCAAATGCTTTACTGAAATCAAGAAAAGCTACATCTAGCTGTTTACCCTGATCAAAGCTATCTGTTGCAACATCCAAAAACTCCAGAAGATTAGTTAAACAAGAACGGCCCTTCCTAAAGCCATGCTGTGTATCCTTGAGTTCATTTTGCTCCAATAATTCAACAATCTTATCTTTGATGATTGATTCAAGCACCTTGCAGACTAATGAGGTCAGACTAACCGGTCTATAGTTTTCCTCTTTACTTCTATCTCCCTTTTTATGAATAGGAACAACATTTGCTCTTTTCCAATCAAGTGGAATTTTACTATCTGCGAGTGATTTAGAAAATATTATGGCTAATGGAACCGACAACTCCCTTTCAGATTCTCTTAAAAGTCTAGCATGGATTTCATCAGGTCCTTCTGCCTTGTTAGGCCTTACTTTCTTTAGATATTCTAGAACAAGTTCACTACTTATGCCACCTAGCTCTCCTATAGTCTCCTCTGTCTCGGGCTCAGGCTGAAGTGCTGCAATACTACTCTGGTCCTCGATAGTAAAGACATATTGAAACTGATCATTAAGCACTTCAACCATTTCACTGTCCTTGCTAACTAACACATCATCTACCTTAAATGGACCTATATTTTTGGAAACTGTACTGAACTTATAAAAACTGAAGAACTTCTTACTATCTGCATTACAATGTCTAGCTAAATCAAGTTCCTTTGCCCTTTTAGCTGCTCTGACCTTTTTCTTAACTGAATTTCTTGCATTCTGGTAGGCCTTCTGATTTATATCTAGTGAAGATCCCTTCAAAATGCCAAATGCACTTCTTTTAGCTTGTATAGCACTCTTTACTTCTGGGGTAAGCCAAACTGGTTTGCCCTTGGTTCTGTTACGTTTGTGCCTGAGGGGTATATGCCGATTCTGAATTTGGCTTAATCTAGCTTTGAAAACATTCCAGGCCTCACATGCATCTAAACCTGCCAACTCAACGTTCCATTTTATCTGTGCGAGGTCATTTCTAATACCATCAAAATCAGCCCGGCTGAAGTTTGGAACCATAATAAGGTTATCTTTGGGCCTCATTTCTGATGAGATATTGAATTTAACCATATTGTGATCACTGGTTCCTAGACCTTCACAAATACTTATGTCACTAACTAGATCACTGTTGTCTGAGAATACAAGGTCTAGAATGGAGCAATGTCTGGTTGGCTCTGTTACAAACTGATGCATGAAAAGCTCCTCTTCAAAGATTTGCCTATACAACCTACACTCATTTGTTTCCTCTGCTATACTTTTGTATCCTCTTAAGTTAAAATCTCCCATAATAAGACACTGAGCCCGAAAGTTCCTACGTATTTCCTCACAAATATCTTGGTCTGTTTCAGCTTGGGAGTTCCTTGGAAGATTCCCTGGTCTGTAAAATGCACCTATCCTCAACCTTCCTCTGTTTCCTGTACCAATTTTAATGTCAAGCCAGATTGATTCTACTTCTTTTACTTTACTAGAATCATCAACTCTAGTAGTGCAGTACAAGCTATTTACAAGCTATTTACATATACAAACACTCCGCCCCCTGCCGTGATTCTCTGCAGTATGAGAACATGTTATACCCTTGTAACTCGAAATCCTGTAGCCTATCCCTATTATACCCCTCACTAACCCATGTCTCGGTTACACAAATGATATCAGGCTTTTCAAGGGCAACATAACACTCAAACTCATCAAATTTAGACCTAATACTTTTGGCATTCAGCAACACACATGTGATCTTATACTTTGAGCTGACTCTACTAATTCTGAGGGAATTATGATCTACTGTCCTATTCTGACATGAACTTCTACCAATGCTTACTTCCTGATGCCCTAGTACTAGCGTCCCCGAACCCCCCCCCCCCCCCCTCCTACCTAGTTTCCCTGAATGACACTTCTGTAGGCATCTCCCAAAGCCCTTGCCCCCCTCATCCGATAAGTGAAGCCCATCCTTCATATAGTACCCTACGCCACTCATAGAACTGATCCCATAAGTCTACATAACTAAGCCCCATAGCTGAACATAAGTTCTGAACTGAGCTGTTCACAGACAGAGCTCTCGAGTACTCACTCCTCACTTGGCTCCACAGCGAGGGAGGATGCCAGTCACAATGACTGGTTTCCTGGACTCCTTCAACCTCTGCAGCAGGCTCCGGTACTCCGCTACTATTCTCACACTCTGCCTAGGTCCTATGTCGTTCACCCCCACCTGTAGTTTATAACTGTCTCCGGGCTACTCCTACCAAGTTCTGCCTCAATGACAGGGCCCATATCAGCTACTCTTGCCCCTGGTTTGATTATACATCTGTCCCTCTTCCCACAGAATGTCCGCCTTAAGGGCCTTACCCTTGAGTCCCCAACCACTAAATGCTGAACCTCTTCCCTGTCACTTTCAGCTGCTGACTCTAACGCACTGAACCTATTTGATATTGTAACCTGCGGATGTTCCCTGGGGCTGTACTGCCTGACTCTACCCTGAACTTTTGTCCATCCCTCCTGATCCCCTTCCCTCTTCCTCCTCCAGATTCTGCTACCCACCCTCCATTACCCAGCACCCCCCTCCTCATCCTTACTGTCTGTGGCCCTAGCATTACTTTCCACAATGTTGATTCTCCAGAAACGTGACCCTCCAACACACTTCCAAACCCCAGCCGCACTATCCACCTTTGCCTTATCCTCCTCCCTTATGCCCCTATCAGAACTACCACTGGTCCCTGATCCTGTAGGCTCCTTTTCTGACCCCCTAACCACGATCTGCGCATACGTTCCTTGGTCAGGAGCTACACCCTCCTGCAGCTCATCTCTACACCTACACTTACTTAACTGCGCCTCAAGCTCCGCTACCCTAGCCTGGAGGGCCTCTAGCTCTGCTACTTTCGCCTGCATCCTAGTCATGCTCATTTGAGTACACTAGTAACTTAGGTATATAACTTAGGTACTATGCACTTTTCAATACATTACTACTTAACTTAACTTTTTTTTGTTTTTTTGTTTGTTTTTTCTTCTTCTAAACTAACTAGATCTAAGTAAAGCTAGTGACACAAATCAGCTATGAGTGCACCTAATACTAGACTAAATATCTAATCCTTAAATAAACTGAATACTAAATACACCTTAATTATCCCTAATTTTCTAAAATATCTACTTATCCAACCCTGCAACTAATAACACAGAAATAAGACTAAGACAATTTTGGCGCACACAAGCTAGAATGAAAAGTCCTTTAAAAAGCAAGTAAGAGGTAACAGCTAACTATGAATGCGTAAAAATAATACCTAAACGATCCACAAAACTAAATATCTAATCCTTATATCTAAATATAATGTGGTTCCTAAAAAAATTACACAAAACAACAGAGCTATCCAACAGCTACTTAGCTTGTCTAAAGCGGTATTGATTGAGAGGCATGAGAGGCAGGCCACCAGATCTGAGGATAATCGGCACGATGTATAGGTGTGTATAGGTGTGTATAGGTGTGTATAGGTGTGTATAGGTGTGTATAGGTGTGTACAGGTGTGTGTATAGGTGTGTGTATAGGTGTGTATAGGTGTGTGTATAGGTGTGTGTATAGGTGTGTGTATAGGTGTGTGTATAGGTGTGTGTATAGGTGTGTGTATAGGTGTGTGTATAGGTGTGTGTATAGGTGTGTGTATAGGTGTGTGTATAGGTGTGTGTATAGGTGTGTGTATAGGTGTGTGTATAGGTGTGTGTATAGGTGTGTGTATAGGTGTGTGTATAGGTGTGTGTATAGGTGTGTGTATAGGTGTGTGTATAGGTGTGTGTATAGGTGTGTGTATAGGTGTGTGTATAGGTGTGTGTATAGGTGTGTGTATAGGTGTGTGTATAGGTGTGTGTATAGGTGTGTGTATAGGTGTGTGTATAGGTGTGTGTATAGGTGTGTGTATAGGTGTGTGTATAGGTGTGTGTATAGGTGTGTGTATAGGTGTGTGTATAGGTGTGTGTATAGGTGTGTGTATAGGTGTGTGTATAGGTGTGTGTATAGGTGTGTGTATAGGTGTGTGTATAGGTGTGTGTATAGGTGTGTGTATAGGTGTGTGTATAGGTGTGTGTATAGGTGTGTGTATAGGTGTGTGTATAGGTGTGTGTATAGGTGTGTGTATAGGTGTGTGTATAGGTGTGTGTGTATAGGTGTGTGTGTATAGGTGCGTGTATAGGTGCGTGTATAGGTGTGTTTATAGGTGTGTGTATAGGTGTGTGTATAGGTGTGTGTATAGGTGTGTGTATAGGTGTGTGTATAGGTGTGTGTATAGGTGTGTGTATAGGTGTGTGTATAGGTGTGTGTATAGGTGTGTGTATAGGTGTGTGTATAGGTGTGTGTATAGGTGTGTGTATAGGTGTGTGTATAGGTGTGTGTATAGGTGTGTGTATAGGTGTTTATAGGTGTGTGTATAGGTGTGTGTATAGGTGTGTGTATAGGTGTGTGTATAGGTGTGTGTATAGGTGTGTGTATAGGTGTGTGTATAGGTGTGTGTATAGGTGTGTGTATAGGTGTGTGTATAGGTGTGTGTATAGGTGTGTGTATAGGTGTGTGTATAGGTGTGTGTATAGGTGTGTGTATAGGTGTGTGTATAGGTGTGTGTATAGGTGTGTGTATAGGTGTGTGTATAGGTGTGTCTATAGGTGTGTGTATAGGTGTGTGTATAGGTGTGTGTATAGGTGTGTGTATAGGTGTGTGTATAGGTGTGTGTATAGGTGTGTGTATAGGTGTGTGTATAGGTGTGTGTATAGGTGTGTGTATAGGTGTGTGTATAGGTGTGTGTATAGGTGTGTCTATAGGTGTGTGTATAGGTGTGTGTATAGGTGTGTGTATAGGTGTGTGTATAGGTGGGTGTATAGGTGTGTGTATAGGTGTGTGTATAGGTGTGTGTATAGGTGTGTGTATAGGTGTGTGTATAGGTGTGTGTATAGGTGTGTGTATAGGTGTGTGTATAGGTGTGTGTATAGGTGTGTGTATAGGTGTGTGTATAGGTGTGTGTATAGGTGTGTGTATAGGTGTGTGTATAGGTGTGTGTATAGGTGTGTGTATAGGTGTGTGTATAGGTGTGTTTATAGGTGTGTGTATAGGTGTGTGTATAGGTGTGTGTATAGGTGTGTGTATAGGTGTGTGTATAGGTGTGTGTATAGGTGTGTGTATAGGTGTGTGTATAGGTGTGTGTATAGGTGTGGGTATAGGTGTGGGTATAGGTGTGTGTATAGGTGTGTGTATAGGTGTGTGTATAGGTGTGTGTATAGGTGTGTGTATAGGTGTGTGTATAGGTGTGTGTATAGGTGTGTGTATAGGTGTGTGTATAGGTGTGTGTATAGGTGTGTGTATAGGTGTGTATAGGTGTGTATAGGTGTGTATAGGTGTGTATAGATGTGTATAGACGGGTATATACGGATATAGACGGATATAGACGGATATAGACGGATATAGACGGATATAGACGGATATAGACGGATATAGACGGATATAGACGGATATAGACGGATATAGACGGATATAGACGGATATAGACGGATATAGACGGATATAGACGGATATAGACGGATATAGACGGATATAGACGGATATAGACGGATATAGACGGATATAGACGGATATAGACGGATATAGACGGATATAGACGGATATAGACGGATATAGACGGATATAGACGGATATAAACGGATATAGACGGATATAGACGGATATAGACGGATATAGACGGATATAGACGGATATAGACGGATATAGACGGATATAGACGGATATAGACGGATATAGACGGATATAGACGGATATAGACGGATATAGACGGATATAGACGGATATAGACGGATATAGACGGATATAGACGGATATAGACGGATATAGACGGATATAGACGGATATAGACGGATATAGACGGATATAGACGGATATAGACGGATATAGACGGATATAGACGGATATAGACGGATATAGACGGATATAGACGGATATAGACGGATATAGACGGATATAGACGGATATAGACGGATATAGACGGATATAGACGGATATAGACGGATATAGACGGATATAGACGGATATAGAGGGATATAGACGGATATAGAGGGATATAGAGGGATATAGAGGGATATAGAGGGATATAGAGGGATATAGAGGGATATAGAGGGATATAGAGGGACATAGAGGGATATAGAGGGATATAGAGGGATATAGAGGGATATAGAGGGATATAGACGGATATAGACGGATATAGAGGGATATAGACGGATATAGACGGATATAGACGGATATAGAGGGATATAGAGGGATATAGAGGGATATAGAGGGATATAGAGGGATATAGAGGGATATAGAGGGATATAGAGGGATATAGAGGGATATAGAGGGATATAGAGGGATATAGAGGGATATAGAGGGATATAGAGGGATATAGAGGGATATAGAGGGATATAGAGGGATATAGAGGGATATAGAGGGATATAGAGGGATATAGAGGGATATAGAGGGATATAGAGGGATATAGAGGGATACAGAGGGATATAGAGGGATATAGAGGGATATAGAGGGATATAGAGGGATATAGAGGGATATAGAGGGATATAGAGGGATATAGAGGGATATAGAGGGATATAGAGGGATATAGAGGGATATAGAGGGATATAGAGGGATATAGAGGGATATAGAGGGATATAGAGGGACATAGAGGGATATAGAGGGATATAGAGGGATATAGAGGGATATAGACGGACAGACGGACAGACGGACGGACGGACGGACGGACGGACGGACGGACGGACGGACGGACGGACGGACGGACGGACGGACGGACGGACGGACGGACGGACGGACGGACGGACGGACGGACGGACGGACGGACGGACGGACGGACGGACGGACGGACGGACGGACGGACGGACGGACGGACGGACGGACGGACGGACGGACGGACGGACGGACGGACGGACGGACGGACGGACGGACGGACGGACGGACGGACGGACGGACGGACGGACGGACGGACGGACGGACGGACGGACGGACGGACGGACGGACGGACGGACGGACGGACGGACGGACGGACGGACGGACGGATAGGCTCTTCAACCTGCTCAGGGGCCCTTATGACTTGGCAAGGGATTGCGCTGGCCGCTTTATCGCCCTGCCGACATGCTCATGGGCCTCTCGACCTGTCCAGGGACCCCTTTGTGCTGGCCAGGGGCCCATTCGACGTGTTTAGGGGGTCCATTCGACGTGCTCAGGGGGCCCTCTGACCCGCTGAGGGGCCCTTTCGGTCTGGACAGAGGCCCTCTGACATGCACAGGGCTCTTTTGAACGTCCAAGGGGCCCTCTGGTCTTTCAGAGAGGGCACTGGTGGCCCTAAAGGGCATCTGAAGTCCTCCACACTCTCTAAAGACCACGCTTCGCGTGGTAAAGAGCCCATGATACCGCGCTTCGCGCGGTCTCGTCGGCCCTTTTCGGCGCAATGCGCGCGCCGAGAAGGGCCCTCCTGGCCTCCAGGGGGGGGGGGGGGCGTTCGCCCCCGCCGCCTCCCCCCCCCTTGGCTACGTGCCTGACATTGATTTAATATCAGCAAGATGAGTGTCTGGTTTAGATGTAGAGAAAAGTAAATTGGTGTCGAGCGGGCGGTATGTGCAAAATGGAGTGAGGCTGGGGCAAGCAAGATTGATGGAGGTGTTAAGTTATAAATTTTGAGGGCATGCTCGATACGAATGCTGATTGTGGTGTTTCGGTGCTGAGCTTTTGTGAGGATTCTGTTTGTGGGGAGATGTGTTAGTATGTGGTATGTTGGATGTTGAGTACGGAAGGCCGCGCGCACGTAGAAGCGGAGCAGCTGGTACGTGCGGCGTCGTGCGAGTGGAGGAATATTTGTGTCGGTGTTGAGGTTGATTATGGGTGTCGAACGGAGGGCTCCGGTGGCAATTCGTAGGGCGGTGTTTTGTATTGATTCGAGTCGTTCAATGTGGGTTGAGGATATTTCGTCAAACAGAAAAGCATTATAGTCCAGTATGGGACGAATCAGGGATGTATACAGGCGGAGTAGAGTGCGCCGGTCAGCACCCCACTCGCCCTGCTATACATTTTAATATATTTAGACGGCGGGAGCAACGTTGTTTAATATCAGCGAAATGCGCAGTGAAATTGAGGCGTCTGTCTAACGTGATGCCCAAGTACTTAAAGGTTTTCACTATATGGATATATTCGTTATTTAAGGTTAAAGGGGTTCTGGGCAGAATATATTGGGGTTGTTTAGAAAAGATGAGGCAAGCTGATTTAGCAGGGGAGATCTGTAATTCCCATTGGAGACTCCAGTCGTTAATATGATTAAGGGCGAGTTGAATGATTTGATTGGCGCGATCGACGTTAGTGTGGGAGATCCAGACCGCTAAGTCGTCTGCATAAAATGAATATTTAAGTTGGAGGGAAATATTATGAATTTCGCGAAAAACGTCGTTAATTAAGATTAAGAAGAGGGTTGGTGAGATTACGCATCCCTGCGGAACACCGTGCTGCTGAGCCTCAGGTGCTGAACAGGTGTTTCCGCAGGTCAGATGTCATGTCAGAGGTCGGGTCAGAAGTCAGGTCAGAGGTCAAGCCGGAGGTCAGGTCAAAGATTAGGCCAGAGATCAGGCAGCAGCTGTGTCTCCAAGCAGGGCACACACAACAACATATGCAAGGGCGCTGCCACAATATTTTGAGACGGGGAGGGGGGTAGGCAGGTGTTCCCCCTCTTTACCTCACTTTCATTTGGGCTAATGTCAAAATCCTGCTAATCTGCCCCCCCAGGGTGGGGGGGGGGGGGGGCGACGCCCCTGCACAGAGTTCAGGCATGTCAGAGGTCAAACAGCAGCCATTTCTCCCCTTGGGTCACACAGGCAGATTAGCAGGATTTTGACATTAGCCCAAATGAAAGTGAGGTCAGATCAGAGGTCAGACGGCAGCCGTGTCTCTGCAAGCCACTCACAGATAGAGGTCAGGTCAGAGGTCAGATGGCAAACAGCGTCCCCCTGCACGTCACGCACAGAGTGAGGTCAGGTCAGATGTCATGTCAGAGGTCGGACCAGATGTAAGACAGCAGCCGTGTCTCCTTCCAGGTCACACACAGACAGAGGTCAGGTCAGAGGTCAGATGGCAAAAAGCGTCCACTTGTATGTCACGCACAGAGTGAGGTCAGGTCAGATGTCATGCCAGAGGTCAGACCAGCGCGGCGATCAGACAGCAGTCGTGTCTCCTACCAGGTCACACAGACAGAGGTCAGATGTCAAACAGCGTCCCCTTCAGGTCACGCACAGAGTGAGGTTAGGTCAGATGTTATGTCAGAGGTCGGGTCGGATATCATGTCAGAGGTGGGGTCAGATGTCATGTCAGAGGTCGGGTCAGATGTCATGCCAGAGGTCGGGTCAGATGTTATGTCAGAGGTCGGGTCAGGAGTCAGGTCAGAGGTCAAACAGGAGGTCAGGTCAACGATCAGGCAGCAGCCGTGTCTCCAAGCAGGGCACACACAAGACACAGATGCAAGGGCGCTGCCACAATATTTTTAGACGGGGGGGGGGGAAGTGGCAGTCAGGTGTTCCCCCTCTCTACCTTACTTTCATTGGGCTAATGTTAAAATCCTGCTAATCTGCCCCCCCCCCCGGAGGGGACGCCCCTGCACAGAGTTCAGGCATGTCAGAGGCAAACAGCAGCCATTTATCCCCTGGGTCACAAAGTCAGAGGTCAGATCAGAGGTCAGACGGCAGCCGTGTCTCCCTGCAAGCCACTCACAGACAGAGGTCAGGTCAGAGATCAGATGACAAACAGTGTACCCTGAATGTCACGCACAGAGTGAGGTCAGGTCAGATGTCATGCCAGAGGTCGGACCAGATGTCAAATAGCAGCCGTGTCTCCTTCCAGGTCACACACAGACAGAGGTCAGGTCAGAGGTCAGATTACAAAAAGCGGCCCCCTGCATGTAACCCCCTGCATGTCTTGCACAGTGAGGTCAGGTCAGCTGTCATGTCAGTGGTCGGGTCAGATGTCATGTCAGAGGTCAAGCCGGAGGTCGAGTCGGAGGTCAACCTGGAGGTCGGTTCAGATCAGGCAGCAGCCGTGTCTCAAAGCAGGGCACACACAGATGCAAGGGCGCTGTCACAACATTTTGAGACTGGGGAGGGGGGGGGGAGGCAGCCAGATGTTTGTCCCCCCCCCCTACCTACCTCACTCTCAATGGGCTAATATCAAAATTCTGGTCATCCATCTGGAGGCAGCCCAGCCCGACCCCCCCGGGGGGGGGGGGGGGCGACGCCCTTGCATAGAGTGCAGGCATGTCAGAGGTCAAACAGCAGCCATTTCTCCCTATAGGTCACACAGGCAGAGGTCAGATCAGAGGTCAGACGGCAACCGTGTCTCCCTGTAAGCCACACACAGACAGAGGTCAGGTTAGAGGTCAGATAGCAACTGCGTCTCCCTGCAGGCCATACACGGAGGTCAGGTCAGAGGTCAGACAGTAACGGCGTCTTCCTGCAGGCCACACATAGACAGAGTTCAGGTCGCTCCGCTTCAGCCGCGCCGGGCGATCGCGCGCGCTCCACAGCTGCAGCTGTCCCGTGGCACAGAGGCGTGTGTGTGCCGGTCTTCAGCGCCGGCCGATTTCGCGGTGCTCCACAGCTGCAGCTGTCCCGTGACACAGGCGCGTGTGTGCTGGTCCTCTTCAGCTGAGCTTCACTGCTGCCACTGGTTACCAGACCTGATGGACCGTCTGCAGGTTCCGGAGCCATGTCAGGAAGGTGCTGGAAAGGCAATGTCACTCAGGTCATGAAATGTGGAAATGTGAATGATAAAATGCCGTTAGATACTGACTGATGTATTTTACTCGATTAATCATTATGATATAGTGTAAATCAAATCACATGAACAGTCAACAGACAAAAACAGTGTCAGGAAATATTAAGTCGTGCTATGCTTGGACAAAAGTCCACTGGAAACCAAGTATGTACCAGTAATGTACTTTGAAATGCTTGAGAAATATGCGTTTGTAAGCAGTAATACTGAAGCAAAATTACACAGACATATTTGATTTAACTTCTTCTTGTACTTCTCACCAACACACTTCCATACAATACTGGAAACCCTCTCATGCCTAGTCAGCGGCGGATCCAGGAAAGAAAATGGGGGTGGGGCGCATCAGACGTCAAAGGGCCCACGAGCTGCAAGGGTCCCCGTACATTTTTTCCAGGCTGAAAGGGCCTCCAGTCGGTCTGAGAGTATTTTCAGGTATTTGAAGGCCTTTATCAAGCCTGAGAGGACTCTATGCCAGTCTTGTAGGGCCCTTGCAAGACTTGAGAGCGCCCTATGCTGACCTGAGAGGACTACCGGCACGTGCAGACCTGGGAAAGGCTCTATCAAACCAGCTTTGTGCTCCCTTAGCCTGGTAAGGGCCCCTTAGACTGTCGTAAGGCCTCTGGTGAAAGCTTCTTAAATGCCCTCTCAGGCCCAGCGAGGGCCCTTTCAGACCAGTGTTAGGCCATCAGAGGCCTGGAAAGGGCCTTCTCAGTCATGGCTGTGCCCCAGGCTTGGAAAGGGGCCCTCAGGTCCTCAGACACGGATGGACACAGGCCCATCCGTCCACGCAGAGGGGGCCCTCCTCAGACGTTTCGTGGGGCATGTGCCCCATTGCCTCCCCCTGGATCCGACCCTGATGCTAGTCAATAAAGTGTAAACTAAATTTGGCCCAAATGGTAAGCCGTTACAATGATTTTCGAAGCAATCGGTGCTGCCAAAATGTGTGTATTCCTTCACAAGGCAAAGTTTATCGAAGTTAAGCACCTACTTTAACATGAGCAGTAAGGATCGACACGTACCAGTGATGGGATGGCAGACTTCTTCAACTTAACATGTGAGCCTGACTCATAATCATGAGCCGCAAAGTGCCTGGAGCATACACATTGCCTCCTTCAATCCGCATGCTGCCATCGAGGCAGCCAACAGCTGGCTGTCCGCCACTGGCACCCTGAAATACAGAACATATATAAATGCACATTTTTTGCCGAATTGATTTCATCAATTCACAAAAATTTGTTCCATGAAGTGAACAGTGATTTCATACTTTAGGTTCCAAAATGAACTGTGATTGAATCATGGCAAAAAAGTTTAATCCGTAACCAGTCTGGACCGAACATGAAAGCCATTTTTTGTCTTCAAAAGTAAACAATAATTCAATATATTTATTTAGTGATCTATCAAAAATAACCATTACAAAACAATTATCATATCTAATAGCTCTCTTTTGAAGATGATCGTTGAGACAAAAATAATTATAAAACTGAAGTGTTACACCAATGACATAACACAACAGTACAATGACATAATTACACTAATGACATAAGGGACGAGTTTTTGTTCAGTTTCATATTTTAGTTCAGTAATTCACCTCCCCAGTTAATGGTGTTCTTGATGTCCCTGATAAAAGAAGAGAGTATTATTACGACAGACAGAAAAGCGTACCAGTAATACCAAAACTATGGCGTCACCAAAAACTATAAGTAATCAAACTTGACCTAACCTTTACAGCAATTACGGTCATAGGGACCCATGTTTAGACCGCTCCGCTCGCATTCGTTCGCTGTGCTATGAAATCCACTGAGTGGGCTGTCGCCCCCTGGACCCACCGCCCCCAGACCATCTCATACAGTAGATATAGAGGATTCTTCATGGCTCCAAGTGGAAGATAAGAATACCTTTTCCAAGCGTGTGACTGAAAAAAAACAAGCAACGAAGGAGAGAGGGTTTTCAGGAACACGCACGGAAAAAATCTTATCTTCCACAAGGGAGACATGAAGAATTATATTTATTTTTAAGTAAAGGTTGTTCAGTCCAGTTCATTTCAGTACTTGATTTTTAGTCGGAACTCACATGTCCTTATCTTGTATCTCAGAGGGATGCAAAGATAACACAATATTTCACTTTATCATTGAACGTTTATTAAACCTTTTTATATTTGCATCTCAGCGAAGTGCAAGGGTAACAATATTCCAGCACTGCGGACCCAATGGAAAATCAACCTCTACAAGAAAGATAACCCACTGTTCAGTCTGTCATAATATTATAGTCCGCATAATACTCTTCTTCTATTAATGACCTCAAGAACACCATAAACTGGGGAGGTGAATTACTGAACTAATACCAGAGTTTCAATCATAGAAACTCTGGTACGGTGTTTTCAGGTTACAAATCTGATTAGTTGCAGTTGCTACCTCATGCTAACTCATGCTAATGGTACTAAGCAGTTTGAAAATTGAGTTTGAAATATGTACATTTTAAGATTATTAGCCATTGGTTTTTCATATTGATTGTTAAAAATTGGAATCAGGTTACTGAATAACCTGAAGACGGCTTATGACTAAACTGAATTGCCTAAGATATGCAATACAATTTAACAGCAAAAGGCTTTGGTTTTTACAAATTATGTTTATACAAACAACTATCAGTCAAAACCGTATGTCATCACGTACCGGTGCAGCGATCCAGGTGCTTCTTCGCCGTCATGTGCACGCTTTTTGTATCTCAATCTACACCCACGGACGCAGCACTGACTCGGCATTTCCACAAATTACCATTATTGTTCGTTTGAAGAATTGTTAACGCATCAGCGCTGATAGTATTTGGCCTTGACTGGTAGGACGATACCAATTACCAAACTAAAACCACGATAACAAAACCGGCTCGCACTAAAAGCTGGAGTTTTCACAGCAGTTAACCGCCAGGGACCGCTAGTGAGTCAGGGTGTCATGACGTCGCAAGCAAATGGTGCCATTTAAATTTATTTATTTATTTATAAATAAATACATACATATATAGCGTTATAATATTTAACTGCTACCATTTGCTTGCGACGTCATAACACCCTGGTTTACTAGATGTCCCTGGCGGCCAACTTCTGCGAAAAATCCAGCTCTTAGGGCGACGAGCGATACGAACAATTGTAAACAAACCGTCGAAAAGCATGATGGCCGCCAATATCTGTTTCTGTTCGGCTGCTGCTATCAGCGCGCACGAGCTGTTTTGCCGAATTGCTATTGGCCGGTGCTAACGATATGCTAGCGGTGTAATCGATAGTTGAAGTGCTTTTAGTAGCGGGAAGTCCTCCGGTGTCTACCCGATACTTTTTGCTCCCAAGCAAGTTCCTGGGGTCTTGGAATATCTCAGCAACTAGGGTGAATCTGGAGAAATGAAGTAATGGTTCAATTCAGAAAATTATGTTCTATAGACCAGTGTCAATAACCCCATATAAGCGATGTGAGTAGGCACACTCCCTGTAAGTGGACGTGCCGGGCGCGCACCGCCACCTGTGGCCGGTGCGAAGGCGACCACCCAACGGACGGGTGCGTGCGCGCAGCACGCTGCGCCACGTACGAGGCAGCCCACCCTGCCTGGGACCACCGTTGCCTGGCAAGGATCAGCGCCAGTGAGGCGCTGGTCTCTGGCAAAAACAATCATTAACAAAGCAAAAAAAGAATCTTGGCAGGAATTCTCATCTACCTTTAATCGATTTACCTCCCTTTCAAAAATTTGGACATTAATTAGATCATTTTCAAATAGAAGACTACTGTCATACAAAATCCCACACTTTCACATCCACAACACATCTTACACAATCCCTTTAGAGGTGGCAACACAATTCACTCAACACTACGCTAACATATCATCAACACAACAATGTACACCAACTTTTACTAACCAACTTAACGATCAATTTCAATCTCTTAGCTTTTACTCTAACAACGTAGAAATCCATAACTCTCTTCACCAACTCAGAACTAACATACGCTATTAGTAAATGTGGTAAAACTTATGTAGGGCCAGACCAAATTGACTACTCCTTTAAAAACTTAACCGAGACTGGTCTCACTAACTTACAACAGCCTTCAATACCATGTGGTTTGAAGGTACTTTCCCTGAATCTTAGCACAGTAGTACGCTAATCCCTATACTAAAACCTCGCAAACCTAAATCTTCTCCCGCTAGCTATCGCCCTATTTCTCTAACTAGTTGCGCAGGTAAACTATTCGAACGCATGGTTAATGGACGTATCAGGACATATATCGAATCAAATAATTTACTTTCCCCATAACAAAGTGGTTATCGACCTGGTCGATCCACTGCGGACAATTTAGTTGGTCTTATTGACTCTGTCCAGCGCGGCATTCGAGGAAGAGAGGTCACAGTCGCCCTCTTCCTTTACTTGAGAGCCGCGTTTGACAGAGTCAATAAGACCGCACTTTTGGTAAAGGTCCATAAGGCCGGAATCCGAGGTAGACTCGCCAAATTCATAATACACTTTTTAGACAATATAACTTTTAATGTAAGGTGCGGCAACACATATTCTCCAAATCAAAATCAGGACCACGGTGTCCCACAGGGATCGGTCCTCTCCCCAACCCTATTTTTAATCATGATTAATGACATTTTCAGTAATATTAACAAGATCGACAAAGGTCTCAAATTTGCAATGTACGCTGATGACCTGGCGGTGTGGTTCTCCCACTCCAGTGTCGATCAAGCCAGCACAATTTTACAACTAGTTCTCATTGATATAAAGGGGCAGTTCCAGCGCCCTCACCCACCCTCACCCGCCCTCACCCGGAATAGGTTGAGGCGTGCCCTCAATATGCACAGATTCGTCCGCCTCGGTCTTTGCCATTTCCTCGATTCGTGATTACAGAAACCCGATAGTCTTCAAAATTCGACAA
Organism: Chirona hameri; assembly: GCA_036785665.1. Taxonomy (NCBI): domain Eukaryota; kingdom Metazoa; phylum Arthropoda; class Thecostraca; order Balanomorpha; family Balanidae; genus Chirona; species Chirona hameri. Next base: position 61,053 of record JAXIVJ010004100.1, read on the forward strand.
CTAATTAAGTATTTGCATAGCAAGCACAGCACAGCAAAATTCCTCTGGATCCCGGGACACGCAGGTATCCCGGGAAACGAGGAAGCCGACAGACTCGCAAAACTAAGTTTACAATCACCTCCAGAAGACCACCTTCCAAGCCCTTTATCAGACGTTTTAAATCACATAAACCAACAATTTAATATATTGCGCCATCTCGAGTGGGACGCTGCTCCGCATTTTCACCTTCATCCAATACAACCAAAAGTCAAACAGTGTATATCTAGTCACCAGAATTGTAGAGAAAAAAAATAGTATTAGCACGCCTCCGCCTCGGTCATACAAAAATTACGCATTATTATATTCTCGACAATCTTCCGCCCCCAAATTGCAAACACTGCCCAGGTTATCCACGTTATACAATTACAAATTTACTTATTACTTGCCCTGTGCACAATGTCAAACGTCAGAAAATAATTGATTACACGCAACAAAATCGAATCACATTCAATCTTCAAACGCTGTTAGGTGATAATTATCCTGAATTGATTGGCCTCCTCTTTGATTTTCTTTACCAAACACGATTAGTTAATTAAATATAACAGTTTTGTTTTGCCTAGCGCAATTTTGGCTCTCTGCGCAGGTTTTTCCTCTTTGCGTTAGACGCTGTTTTTTTAAATATTATTTAGGACTTTTCTCCCAGCTAAATACATCCCACAACCAGGTCTCGCCGGGGTGCGGGAGCCAGAGAGACTGGCAACAGTCAACCGTTGCTGCAATGATGGCACCCCGGCTCCGTCAACACTAACACCGTTTCACAAGTGTATGTTCAAGTGTATGTGTGTCTGTGTGTGTATGTAATACAACATGTATGTATGTGTGTCTCGTGTTTTACTTAATTTTGACTTTGAACGAAATACGTAACGTAAGATTTTATTAGATTAGATTTACTTTGAACAATTCACTTAACGTAAAATAGATACCCTATTCCCTAGCTTGCTCCGGGTTCACATAAACCTGTTAACGTAATTATTTTCCTGGCAAATTGCCAGAAGTAATTCCCCCCGGAATATATGGTTTTAGGCCGCTCCGGGGAAAACAAAAAACATCGAGATGCTGAGACTGACGTTTGCCGTGGTGGGACCACATCTACACATCATCAACTCGTGCATAGCGAACTGTGACATGCCTTTTCAGTGGAAAGCTGCTATCGTTACTCCACTGTTCAGGAAGGGTGACACAAGTGATCCCAGTAATTACAGGCCGATCTCGATCATTCCTGTGGTGGCCAAGCTGTGTGAACGTGTAATCTGTACTCAGCTGATGACGTATATCACGAGTCATTGCGTTTTGTGCCCGCAGCAATATGGTTTTCGGCCTGGTCTGTCCACAGAGGCGGCTGTGCTCGATGCTGTCGTGCAGGGCCTCTCGTAAGGCTTTTGGACTGGGTGGGCATTTTGGCGAGGCGAGTTTAGATTATGGGGAGGAGCACCGGTGGTTCCAGGGGACCCCTTTAGCCCTAAGGGGCTAAAGGGGTCCCCTGGAGTCCCACTCAGTCTTCAGTCTCATTTCCTCGTGATACCCCTACGGTCTGATTCAAATATAAAAATAGTGCTCCAGCTTTCCAAAACCTCAAATTTCGCGCCTCTTGGTGGCGCAATTGTTATATGGCTGTTAATTTCTTATCAATATGAATACTTTTGACGTTTCAGGACAGTTATGTGCAAATTTGCATTCTAGACCCTTCATTAGCAAAATCTTGCTTGTTCACCTTGCAACCGACGAAGATTGGCAGCGCCCCAAGCCGCTTGGAACATTTATGGCTATCACATAGTAATCATGTATCCAATTACAACCTAGTATAAAGGGATCTAAGCCGCGGTCGTACCAGTCTATGATGTTCGTAGGCATTATTTTGCTCTGTTAAAATGCAGTCAATAGCCGTTTTCACGAAGGATTATTGCGCTGAAAAGATTCAAAAAAGTTTCTGAAAAGTTTGCAAAAGGTTTGGTGTAAAATTATTGGTATAAAAGGAAACTTTTATACTTATGGCTTTTAAACTAAGACTTCAATACTAAAACTTTTTAGAACTTTTCAGAAACTTTTCAGAATCTTTTCAGCGTAATAATCCTTCGTGAAAACGGCCAATGTCCATTTTATATCAAATCTGTGAATCAAAATGATTAATTACCGAGCGGGCGCGAAGCGCCCGTGAGGGTTCTCGTCAACTTACTAGACAAATTTACATTTGACCCGGCCCGAACCGGCCCGACACGGCCCGACACGGCCCGACACGGCCGTACAGACGCTTTTCGGAAGCTAATAACTTTGCAACCACTGCTCCGATTGAGATCGGATTTTCACCATTGGATAGTTCCATCATATACATTTTGTTTTTGGTATGGTGCGTTCTGATAGGGGGTACCACAGCCCGTGGCACACGCAAACATCGAAATCAGAAAAAAAATCATTCTTCATCTAAAATGGCTTTATTGATCTAAGCACCAGGATTCAGATGAGTTTGAATGGATATGGTGTAGAACAAAGATAAAAGCAGATGTTTTCATCATTTGTGTTGTATACTTGCCCCCAAATCTGACCAAAAAATTCCATGACAGATTTTTGGAAAAACTAAGTGACAATATCCTAAATGTCCAACAACACAATCCCAAAACACAATTAATACTGGGAGACTTCAATGCAGGTTTTTAGTACCGAACATCAGCTTTTGTATTTCTTAAACGAGCTTTACTAATCCATGGACAGACACTACGATTTTACTGTAATATATCTGGACATCTCAAAATATTTTGACCGGATATGGCATCCAGGGCTTCTTCACAAGTGCAAACACCAGAGTGGCATATCAGGCAACATTTTACCTTGGCTCACATCATACCTACATAACAGACAACAGAGAGTAGTAATCAATAGCACACACAGGCCATGGAAGACGGTAAACGCGGGATGCGCCCAAGGGTCAGTGTTAGGACCATTACTAGCACTCATTTATCTAAATGACCTAGACGGAGTCACAGATAATAACATATTCTTATTTGCTGACGACACTATTCTCTTCAAATTACATGGCAACGCCAGAGAGGCACAGGAATCACTACAGAAAGATCTGGACAAAATTGCTCGTTTTGGTAGGAAGTGGCTGATCCAGTTTAACTGTAACAAAACAATCCAACAAACATTTAGCAACATAAAGGCTTTTCCACCTACACTACGATTCGGAGACATGGATGTACCAATAAACCACACACACAAACATTTAGGCCTCACCATATCCAGCGACTTGAAATCCAAAGCGCACATAGACACTATTATAAAACGAGCCAACTCATCACTGAGTCAGGTGTACCCCATCGCCAAACATCTTGACAGAAATACATTAAACCAATTATACTGCATTTACATTCGACCACTATTTGACTACGGCGACATTGTATATGATGGACATATCACGATAACAGGCCAACTCAGACTAGAACGCTTACAAACAAGGACTGCACGACTTGTGACAGGAGCCCTTTTTAGATCATCCAACGAAAGACTACTAGACGAACTAGGCTGGGAGAAACTGAAAACACGCAGAGAAATTCACAAACTTACATATTTCTACAAACTAATTGGCGAAAGAAGCAACATGCCTGACTTTATCAAGGAACTTGTACCTGGCACAAGACAAGACAACACCAACAGACTCCTCAGAAAAGCGCGTGACATTACTTCACCCCAGGCCCACCTCACATCATATAAAACATCATTTATACCCAATACCATCGATACATGGAATCATCTACCTGAAGCTATTCGTAACCTACTATCCACCAAATCCTTTACCGAGGCCATCGCCCAGAGACTAACCAAACCAAAACCACCTAAATTCTTTGCTTTCGGATGTAAGAGGGGCAACATTCTTCATATTAGACTTCGACTCAGACTGTCTTCTCTTAATGGGCACCTGTTCTCCATTAACAGCAACAAAGTTCAATCTCCAGGGTGCAGCTGTGGCTCGGCTTTTGAAAACACGTCTCACTTCATCTTCTCTTGTCCTTTGTACCAAATCGAACGTAATCATTTAACAGATGAACTCCAAATGATCATTCCTTACTTCAACTCATTAAACGTCGCGGAAAAATCGACATACTACTCTACGGCAGGGGTCTCGGTGAGGTCGATGGGAGCTGCGTCGCAAAAGCATTCCAAGCGTTCCTGCTAAAGTCAAACAGATTCCGATGAGAGGCGCGTCTGTGCCGTCTGGGCGCAGCTGGGCACCGCCTTACATTTCGATGGGCGTCACACAGGAGGGGTCCGCGGGCGTGTGTCCGCTCGATTAGGTTATACAAATGCAAAATAAGCGAATATTTCTTTCTTCGCTTCCAGCATAGGAACGGTCAGGAGAGGTGCCGCGATATTGGAGCTCGAAGCACCTCTGCACCAATTCTCAGTATTCTGCAGTGCTTGTTTTTATGTACGAATTTGGGAAAATAAAATGATGATGATGATGATGATGACCAGTAAAATGCCTTTTTGGGCGATGACCGAGCGGGCGCGCCCTGGTAAAGCTAAATTAAGCTGTATTAATTTATTAATGACCTCCTTTCTCGAATCCGCCAAAAGGGAGTACGTCCTGAGCGCTGCATGCTTCATCGTATAAATGAATGCTTAGATAAATCAAGCCATTTTTGATCAACAATTATTTTGGTTCATTTCGACGTTTGCGTGTGCCACGCGCTGTGGTACCACCCCTGTCAGAACGCACCATGCCAAACACAAAATGTATTTGATGGCCCTATCCAATGGTGAAAACCCGATCTCAATCGGAGCAGTGGTGCAAAGTTATTAGCTTCCAAAAAGCGTCTGTACGGCCGGTTCGAGCCGTGTCGGGCCGGGTCAAATGTACATTTGTCTAGTAAGTTGACAAGAAACCTCAAGGGCGCTCCGCGCCCGCTCGGTAATTCAAAATCGTTATACAAAATAGTAAAACGCCTTTTTGTGCGATTACCGAGCGGGCGCGCACTGGTAAAGCTAAAACAGGTTTGAAATACGGAACGGTACGGGAGCACACGTGGTAGTAACACATAGTCCTTTAAGTCCTTTTAGTCCTCCATAAAAATTGCCAGGCCTCCATGCATGCCAACATACAAATTAAGTTTGATTAAATTGTGCATGATCTCCTTTCTCGAATCCGCCGAAAGGAAGTACGTCCTGAGCGCTGCATGCTTCAGCGTATAAAAAACGAATGCTTAGATAAATCAAGCCATTTTTGATCAACAATTTTTTTCTTCATTTCGACGTTTGCGTGTGCCACGCGCTGTTGTACCATCCCTATCAGAACCCACCATAAGCAAATACAAATTGATTTAATGGTCCTATCCAATGGTGAAAACCCGATCTCAATCGGAGCAGTGGTTGCACAGTTATTAGCTTCCGAAAAGCGTCTGTATGGCCGGGTCGGACCGGGCCGGGTCAAATGTAAATTTGTTTAGTAAGTTGACGAGAAACCTCACGGGCGCTTCGCGCCCGCTCGGTAATAAGTCGTCATAGGGGCCAAGTTAATCCGCCGAATGTATCACGGTTTTCTAAGATGTGTATCGATTGATTACAGAAAAACGGTTCAGATAAATGTTTCATGAGTGCATTACTATGTATTGAATACCTGTATGTTGAAAATTCGTGGGGAAAACATCAAATTTGTTAATGAATCGAGAACACTAAATAGGTCGCCGGCTGGGGCCAAACTAAACAGCCGATTTCAATGCACTTTTTCAAATGTTTGTTGACTTTTCATAGAAGTTCGGTACATGTTCTCATAAGACAGAGTGCATGAAACATATTATATACCTTCATGATAAGTAACAATCCGTAGGCAGGCTAATTGTAGCTCGGACAGTGCATTTGTTATCAAGTACTTGTGAGTACCGATCGGTATAAGCATGGAACGCTTATCGACTTTAACTTGAAATATCTTTCGGTAGGAATGTGCATATGTAAAATGTGATCAATTTACAATATATTTTGGTATCGTCTATCGATTTCAAGTAATAACTCCATTTTTGTGGAAAAATGTCATTATTTCCCTTCAAAGGGAAATAATGACCTTTTGATTTGTTAGCAACAATTGCTTAGGCTACCGTTATGGTATACAAATGATGTGATCTAAATTTAAGAATTAAATGAAAATATTCCCTAATTAAAAGTTGGCAGTTTGAACAAATTAAACAGCAAGTACATATACTTCTTTCGGAGTTCATGATCGGTGTTTTCCCTCCACTAACGAAACGCAACATATCTGGCGCTTTTGTATCACTCTGTTCAACGTTGAATACCTACCTCTCGTTGAATTACCTCTCAACAAATCGCATACACTAAATAGGTCGCCGGCCGGGGTGAAACTAAACTGCCGATTTCAATGATTTTGTTTCCTCAAATGCTTCTTGATTGGTCATAAAAGTTTGGTACATATTCCCAAAAGATAGAGTGCAGAAAACATATTGCATACCTTCATGATAAATAACAGTGCGTAGGGAGACCAATTTACTGAATTCCGTACCGAGTACTTGCTGAGCACCGACCGTTATAAGTGTGGCACGCTTATCAACTTTAACTTGAAATATCTTTCCGTATAATTTTTTTAATGCAAAATGTGATTAATGTACAATATATTTTGGTCTCGTCCGTCGATTTCAAGTAATAACTCCATTTTTGTGGGGAAAGGGTCATTATTTCCCTTTAATTAAATATAGGCAGAAGAATTGTTCGCGCCGCTTCGAGGGCGGACAAAAATCCACAACTGATTACTTGCCGTTAGTAACTACGCCCGTTAGTGACATATTTCAATAACTGAGTATTTTCTTTTCTGATACAAATTTTATAAGGCTTCTCGGTTTACTTCTGGGATTTGAGAGACTTCTCTCTGGTTACAATGGAGTAGTGAGGTCATCATTGTCAGGCGCCCCTCTGCTCAGTTATTCGTCTGTATAATTTGCTCTGCTGCTGACCGGAGCTCCCATGGCCCGAACACGAAAAAGTAGCTGCGTCCAAAGCAGGATCTAGCGACCACAGCACTGAAACGTGGAACTCTGGCCAGTATCGCCGCAGCAATGATTCCGACTCCGTGCTGAAACAGTTTACAAGCATGTAGGCCGGCGGAGTGTTTTTCCTGACCTTTAAGTTTTCACTGTCTCTACTTTTAGCGTGGATGCGTGGTTTTTAACTTTGCATTCATCTTACCCTGACTTTGCTGGAATAAACCATCTTACATGGAAAGGCGCTGAGATCGTGAATAAAAAAAAAACACGACGGGAACACGATGAACCATATTTATTCGATCATATCTGAACCCCCAAATCACACAGTAATGAGGGATGTCCATTGCAGCAGCTAGTATAGCAGCGACCGTGCTGTGTATATCTGAGTAACAGCTACCCAGATGATAATGAATGACTAGAATAATTACTCGAATCCGTAGTTTTTATCTGTGATGGACTACCTCCTGCACGTCTCCCGCCTCGCGAAAGAATTTCGCCACAAACTCGCGCTTTTGGTATGTTGGTGCATCCGGATCCCGCATGCGCCGGCCCTTGGCTTCCAGATACTCACAGACAAAGTTTCTTGAGAAATTTTTTCTTTCTTGAAAAACAGGCAATGTACCCTGTCTTTTTTAGTTGGCATGGTCAAACTTGAACTGTGGTGGTAAGCGAACTTCGTTTTTTTCCGGATGGCCGGAGGCCCAATTTACACTGTTGACCTGGGCGGCATGGAAGAAGAAATAGGTGAAGCCACGTGGAGGCAAAACCAGTGTCAAGGTCAGGCCAGTCAGGCCTCATGGCCAATACCGCCAACAACAAGCGCTAAAATGAATTTGTTTGTAAACAGAGTGTGATTATTGTCTTTCCATGCGCATCCAAATGCTTCCGAACAGGAAAAATTGACTGTACCGATGCCAGAATGGTGTTTTGTTGCTTTTTGGTCACTGGGATGGGACGGGAGATTACGGATGTCCGTAATTCCATAGTTTACAACTGGGTGGGCATCTTGGAGCACTGGGTGGTCATTTGCCCACCCAGTTACTTACTTACGGGAGGCCCTGCTGTCGAGTACGCCACAGACACCATCGACAAAGGACTAGTGACGTCACTCGTCACGGCTGACATGTCGAAGGCGTTTGACAGCGTCGAGCACGGCCGTCTCCTGGACAAGCTCGGATGGTATGGCATCCGGTCAGACTGGTTCGCTGACTGGCTCCAGGGGTGTACGCAGGCGATACAAGGGGATCGTCACGTGCTCTCGGAGTGACGCACGGGGTAATTCAGGGGTCCATACTAGGTCCAGTGTTATTCCTGATATTCACGAACGATCTGACGCAACACCTGCTCCACGGCAAGGTGATCTTGTACGCTGATGACGCCCAGTTCCTGGACACTGAAGCACCATCAAGCATGCAGGCCCTCAACACACGAGTGGAAATCAATCTCTCCATCGCAATCAAATGTTTCACTCAGAACAGGCTGAAAATAAACCCGTCCAAAACATAAATGATCTTTCTGAAATCTAGCCTTCAAAAATCGGACACCAACTTTTCAGTCCATTTCGGAAACGACGAAATCTCACCTTCCAGTGTCAAGGCCCTGGGCGTCACCATCGACCCTCACTTAACATGGGTGAAGCACGTTTCTGCAGTTGTACAGCGCTGCTATATGGTCTTGGTGGGCCTGGCTAGGATGCGTCACAGAGTGCCCAAGGCCACAAAACGCATGCTCGTGGAAGCGCTCGTCTTCCCGCACATGCGGTACTGTATCAGTGTATGGGGTAGCTGTACGGGGGAGCAAAATAAGCGTGTCCATAAAGCCATCAACTTCGGTGCTCGGATTGTGACTGGCTTGGGCCGACGAGAACACGTGACCCCAGTGCTTCTAGAGCTGGGTTGGGGACGAATCGACGACATGCTGAATGAACATGATCTCTCGATAATGCGCCGCCTTCTGACAGCGTCAGATGTGTCGGAGATTCTGCGGATGCAACTAGTCTCTCGCTCTGTACAGTGCAGTCGCAGTACTCGAGCGACCGAGAGTGGCCAGCTGCAGCAGCCCCGAGTACGGACTGAGTTCGCGAGACGCAGTTTTCTCTGTAGAGTGACCAGGACCTGGAACAGCACGCTGATCTGAGGCATGTGATTGTGTAGGTAGCTGCGTGAGGCCGGTGGGTGCCTATTAATAGCCAGACGTGCGATGCGTATGCTGGATGGTTGTGTCATGTCGTTTGTCATTTTGCGTCGGGTCGATCGAGACAACACGTTCACCTTAGTCTTTTAATCAATGTTGGATTACAGTCGATAATTTTAGTGTTTGTGTTCAGTTCAGTTCAGTTCATATATCGGCGAATCATTCCACGTTGTGGTTTAGTGTTTGATCCGCTTCAAAAACACCGTCAAGATGGGTACATAGCGGCATACACATTACACATACATCGGTCAAGGACGCTAGAGACTTCTCCCGTCACATACTCGGGAAGGACGCTAGTACATATGCCTAAATCAGGCGCATAAATGTTAATACAGATGCAAATACAAATGCTAAACCATCTTTGCACCAAAGATGAGATGTCAAATCACAGATGATTTGGTATAGCGGCGAGAAGATCTGGTAGCGTACGAGCAGCCGAGGCGGCTGCCGGCAGGTTGTTCCAGGATTGAGATGCACGGTATGAAAAAGTACTGCGAGCCAAGGAAAACCGAAACGGAGGAAGATTTAACTCGCCACTGACTGTTGCGTGAGTAACTCGCTGCGACACGGCCGAACGTCGGACAAATAACGACTGGACAGCTTCCGGAGTGTTTGCATCATTCAAAGCCCTGAAGACTTTGATGCAGTCACGATGTTTGACCAGGTCGTCAATTTTGCGCCAGCCAAGTTGATCTAAAATAGGTGAGATATGGTCAAATTTTCGAGCACCTGTCACTATCCGAGCCGCAAAATTTATTAGTTTTTGAATTCTGTGCAAGTGACAGGCTGCAGCTCCACCCCAGCTTGAGAGACAGTAGATGATGTGGAGAAACACGTGAGCATGAATAAGGATCTTGCGGGTCTCTGGTGTGAGGTGGTGACGAATTTTATAAAGTGAAAGAAGAATGGAATTGCACTTTTTTACAACATTTGATATATGCTCCTCCCAGGATAATTTATTGTCAAAAACCATTCCGAGCAACTTCACGGACGGGGAGGGGACCAGGACGTGACCGGATATGTTGATTGAGAAGGAACTGGTGTTTTATAGAGGCTGGGGTGTGCCGACAAGAAGAAGAGTTGTTTTGGTAGGATTCATTTTTAAGGAGTTAGATTTAAAGTAGGATTGGATAGACCTCAGTGTCTCCTCCTGGCGAGATTTCAGAGCGCTGAGCTGGTCTGGAGGAGAGGAGTCTAATAAGGAGGTATCATCGGCATAGGATACTAAGCGTCCGTGAGGCAGGGAAAGACATAAAGACATAAAAGAAAAGTGCAACAAAGAGCCTCTTGGGCCCATCCGAGGTTGCACCCCACCCCACCCACACCCACCCCCACCCCCCCCCCCCCTCCACCAGTCTCGCCCCTTCAAATCACCTTACTCTACCTGCATAAAAGAAGGCTAATCCCACGAGTATTTATGAACTAATCCCTTCTCTGTAAAGTATTTATCTAATCTAATTTTGAAGGAAGCAAGTGTCACTGCATCAGCGACATCCCCTGGTAGCATATTCCAATGTCCTACAACCCTTCTACTGAAAAATGACTGTCGTAGCCTAGTCCTACTTTGTTTCATAATGAGTTTATGCTGATGACCTCTACCTCGATTTTCCCTATTGAACTCAAACATACCCTTTAAATATCCAGAATGCTGACTATTTACAAATTTGAAGACTTCAATTAGATCTCCTCTTAGCCTTCTATATCTAAGTGAAAACATACCCAATTTCTTTAATCTATCTTCATAAGGTAAACTACCAAGACAATTAACCATTTTTGTTGCCCTTTTTTGAACTCTTTCTAACAACCAGCAATCTTTCTCATATGTTGGAGACCAGGCTTGTACACAATACTCCAAATGTGGTCTAACGTATGCACAATACAGTTTTGTTATTACCTTTTCACTCTTGTAGGAAACATTTCTGTTAATGGCCCCTAGCATTCTAAGTGCCTTTTTCCTAGCTTCTACAACCTGGTCTGACGCTGATAGTCTATTGTTTACCACGACACCTAAATGCAAGGTCATTTGTGAAGGGAGGATGCAAGGTCGTTTGTGAAAATGCTGAAGAGGACCGGGCCCGTTAAGGAACCTTGAGGAACGCCATGGGTCAGAGATAAGGAAAGGTTACCGCCTCTCACCATCTGCCGACGCTCGCCAAGGTAGCTCGCGAACCAGGAACTGTCAATGCCGTACCATGCAAGTTTAGCAAGCAAGAGTATGTGGTCAACACTATCGAAGGCACGGCTCAGATCCACTGATGTGGCCGCGACGATGTGCCCCTCATTCATCCTGTGTACTATCCAGTCAACGACATCGATGAGGGCAGCTTCCGTGGAGTGACATTTGCGGTAGGCATATTGTGTGGAAGCCAGAATATTATTGCTAATCAAATATTCAGTAACCTGACGGCAAACGACCTTCTCGCACATTTTTGACAAGACTGGTAATATAGAGATTGGCCTGAAACTATTCGCTTCCTCACGAGATCCAGATTTGAATAGCGGCACCACACACGCCTCTTTCCAAGCCGAAGGAAAAACATGCGTACTGATCGAGGAATTCACCCAGTGCAATATATGAGGTCCAATTACTGCAAAACACCTCCGCACGGCTGCTATGGGCTGGCCATCAAACCCGACGGCTTGGCTGGCAGACAGTTCACTGAGCGCGGCGGACAGTTCCGGAAGCGTAATCACACGAAGCGTCAGCCCAGCTGTCGTCACGCAGGATGGCCTCGGAGGGAGGGGAGGCGCAGCGCTGCTACCAGCTGCTATCTCAGCGGCGATTTTTGGCCCGACATTGGCACAATGTCGGTTAAATTCGTCCGCCATTTCAGCGGACAACGAGGCAGGATTATTCCCACTCTCTTTCGGCCGAATGACAAATTATTTCACACCCTGCCTTTCTGGCAGGGTGTGAAATAATTTGAAAGAATTGAAAGCATTACGATCGCGCGACATTTGAGCACATACATATTCATATTCACATTCAGTGTATGACCTAGCGTGTTTTGTATGTATATTGACGTGGACACCATAAAATCCAGTTTGTGGAGGTTCTGAATACATCGTCTATCATCTATCATCATATTAAATCATTAGAAAAAGATCTCACATTCAAAATACCCCGAAGCATTGTAATCACGGCGCCTGTCACAAAGGTCCATTGCTGCTGCCGCGTTAACGCCGCATCGAATTTCTCCGGAACGGAAGCGCCCGGCGAAAACCGCCAAAGATCTGGGGGAAACATGCGTTTGGGCTGTGAGACGGTGAATCACAGCCCCAATTTTCACAATGCTAAATTTCAATGGCTAGGTTAATTTGGGCTTATCGATAACAATAAACATCTTGAAATAACATGAAAATGAGGCGCTTTTTAACTGTTTGGAAAATTGTTTTGTCTATCAAATATTTCGTTCCTTATAACCCTACTCAAATGATTGAAAATTTAGGGAAAAATATTATTATACTTTATATGTTTGGCTAATTTAGGTAAGGCACTGCCTCATCTGCCTCAATGGAAGATTCAACAATCACTGTCACAATCACTGCTAGTTTTGCCGAATGTATTCCATCTTTGAAAGTCGCACAGCTTAAATATACTCACTAACCCAGTTTTCAGTATATATTTTGGAGCTTAGATGAACTGGACAAAAGCATGGATTATTGTTGGACATTACTTCAAAACCTTAAACCAAGTACATGATTAATGAATGAATGTCATGTCATATTCATTTTAACCTTCCTGCAATTGGAACTCCAATAAAGTGATGAACAGTTAATAGTTATGTAGGCATTTTTAAACTATGATGTATATTTCATGTAGGTACCTATATATGCCATTTTCAGGCTATTTTTTAATTTAGCTACACTGGTCTATTCTGGCTGTCATCTGTCAACAAAATTAACCCGCCCTTGACTGGGGTCTCCGCCGAACGCCATTGACTGGGGCCTGGGGGGGGGGGGGGGGGGGCTTCCGAACCGATGATCGCAGCGAGACGCGCAAGGAGGCATTTGATAGTTCTCAATGAAATACAGCTAAAGCATACTCGAAAGGTTCGCATTGAGGTCACATGTCAGGTCACGGCCAGGTCAAAGGCCAAAATCGAGGTATTTGAGTGTATGGGACATAGGTACATTCCATCCAAAGCCTTCGATTGCGACCATGATCACCCAAAGTACTCTCCAAAGGTATAATACACATCCGGCATCAGCTAAAGTAAGATTCTTGGCAATGTCAAAATTAATATCACAAAATGTCACCATCAGAGGTGAAAAAAACGTCGCGACTGTCTCCCACCAAATTGCAAAAACGAAAATTTGTCTCCTTGTCCCTTGTAATGTCGAGTACGACACACACATGCGGAACTTTATATACTTAGGGGGATGCAGGTGCATCCCCAATGCTCTGATCTGCATCGCCAGTCTTTCATCTGCATCCCCAATAATATGACTTACTGTCTGTCAGATAGGGTTAAGTGTTTTGGTCATTTTGGCTGGGGGAAGAATGAGATACTGTACAAATATACAGGGGCGTAGGATCATATTCAGTTGAGGGGGCTTCAGCCCCCTCAACTTGTGGCTCAGCCCCCAACTTGTCATTCAGCCCCCCCCCCCAACTTTAAAAAAGTCAATGTTATAGATGCAACAACAATATAAAAGGAAAAGGGCACAGTACCAACACAACTGCCGGGTCAATGGTCATACACAATGGTCATACATATAGGTCAATGGTCATACACACTAAATAACAGGTATATTTTTTCAATTTCAGACACAAAATGTCAATCTAGGTGCTTACATAAAACAAAACATGAGCAAAGCAAGAATAGGTGAAGCATATTTCAGTTTTCACATTGTGCATAGTTCTGGATAATGGACAGGTCACATATTACAATACACCCTTAAATTGGCCAAATGTGTTAAAGTTTGAGTATAAATATGTTGGTGAAATCGACACTTAATGAATAATTTGACCAATAATATAAATGTTTTGTGTCTGAAAGCATACCATTCATCCTGAGCTGGAAAAAGAGCGGACATTATCATAGACCTAAACAAAATGGGCTACAAGTCAGGATTATCATTTTTGAGCCTGACTAACATTATTTGCACAAGATATACCTGGTCATGGTGTTGAAAAGTGGAGGGTCACATCAGTAAAGGTCATTTTAAAATAAAATAGGCTTATTCAACACCAATCAAACCAAGTTATACGAAAACAGCTCAAATATTGAAAGCAATGAATGCGCCATATTTTGTCATGACTGCGCCGTATTTGTCTCTTTTATTATTACTAAAGTACTGCCTAGTTTTTTATTAACAAAGATGAAAGCATTCTAAAATGCTGTTACTGCCTACTGCCTAGTTTGTTTACCTTGTGGGAAATATGGTGCATGTATTTTTTTAATATTTTTACATCTCAGCTGTAATATGTAGAAGGACCGGCCCTGGACTATTGGCATCACCAGATATTTAAAGTTTGAGAAGAAGTATTTGTGGCAGACGTTCGCGTCCTAAGAAACAACTTTTACTAGGAAAAAATCAATCATATTTTGCACCCCCAAAAATGCAGGTTTGGTGTCGAGGCGAGCCTCCGATTTCATCAACCTGCCCCATTTTTCCGAACCTGAAATATTAATATGTATCAATGGCAAGAGGTATTCAGTCCCAGGTTCCGGGAGCACGTTGTCCCTGTTTGCCCCCCCCCCCCCCCTCCTCCTTGGTGACACCTATGGGCCACTGTAAAATGTAACGCATAACAAGTCGGCATAATCAGATTGTTCTGTTGTTTTAAAGACGCCTCTTACAGGGACAAGGGGCTAAGACCCCTTTGAGGTCAGTTATTTGTTGTTGAAACCGTTCATTTTGTTAAGCAAGGGAAATGTGATGGAGTAAAAGGTACCCAAAGACGAGAAAATCTCAAATCCGCAAACAAATATTACATAAGAGTGGTTATCTCAAAGATAAAAAAGTTTGGCCCAAGATGAGGTATAAGGTGGGCAAAGAAAACGGATACGCTTCGTCCCAACGTTTTTATTTTTTCGTCATCGCTGAAAAACCTTGCAGATGTGCAACCCATAGGCATAGGAACGGAGGGAGGGGCGGTGGAAGAGGGGGCAGGGGGAGCAGCTGCCCCCACTCAAGAAGTTTGGGGAAAATATATGGTTTTACCCAATGACCCCCCCTTCCACCCCACCCAAAAAAATGTTTAAAAAAGAAAAAGAAAACAAACAAACAATATACCTATAAATTAATCCAAACGAAGAAACAAATAATGACACAAATAATGGACATATTTGGAATCAGCACCCAATTTTTTTTCTTTCTTTTTTCAATGGAGTCTACTTAAACTGCAAATTTACCGAAGCTGGGAACAAAGCAAGCAAATGCCTCTCAGAGCACATAGCAGCATGATGTTTCATTTGTGTTTATATATGTAAGAAAAAAAATGGAAGGGGGTGTTTACCTGCTACTGCATCCCCAACCAAAAACAAAAAGTTCCGCCCCTGACGACACAATATATAAATCACAAAAATAGGTACGTAGGTGCAAGGCCGTTTAAGTGTAGGTGGGCATATGATATGGTATGCCTAATACATGCGGTCACAGAATACAGCTCGCACTAAAAGCTGGAGTTTTCGCAGCAGTTGGCCGCCAGAGACCACTAGTGAGCCAGGATCTATGACGTCACAAGGAAATATTTAGCAACCAACGCTAAATGTTTATTTGTTTATAAATAAATAAATAAATACATATTTAGCGTTAAATATACCATTTATATATGGTATATTTAACGCATTTGAAAATGGTATTCATAAATACCATTTGCTTGCGACATCATAACACCCTGGCTCACTACCGGTCCCTGGCGGCCAACTGCTGCGAGAACTCTAGCTTTTTGTCCGAGCCTAGAATACTGGTGAACGACGCTGTGAACACAAACCCGCTGCATCACAGATGCGCCAGATATGTACAATATGAGGGAGCTGAAAAATAATGATGTATCGAGAGACAGGCGTTAAGGGTCAAAATTCCCATTATGCAGCAGTAAAGAAAACCCTTATGAAGATTGTGCCGGTCTCGCCAGGTATTACCTTTTGCCCACTATTGCCTGTCTCTCAGCCTGTTTGTCTCTGAGAGGAAACAAGTACTAAATTAAATACCGTGAATGCTATGCTATAATTTATGAAGAATGTTCTGTGGTAGTTGTACGTCGGTCAAAGCAAAAACAGAAAATTGCTTAAAAAATACTTGTAATTAGCAGTATTATGTCTCCTGGGCATTTTATTGCCGATGTTTTTCTGTCTCCCACTCCAGTGGCCAAATAAGCAGTTTTTTCACCTGGTCACCATGTGCAAAATATCTACGAAGTCATGCAACATATGTTTTATGGGTTATTTTGCATGTATAATTCGATGGTGATAGTCATTTTACCACCTGACTTCATTTAAGTGAAGTAAGTGTCAAACTCAGGTCAAGGTCAGGTCACATAAGGTCGAAATTTGAAATTGATAAATATGCATAAAAAGGCATGTTTCTGGACCATCAGATTCATCAGAAATGCAGCAGTGACGTTAATTTGTTCGCAGCTGGTCATAAATAACCAAACACCAATTAAAAAAATACGTCATGAGTTACCCATACTTTAGAAGCCATAAGTCAGTCAAAAATGGTGATAGTGTTTACAATTTTCTTTTTAGGAATTGCCCATATGTGGTCCTAATATATTTCCCGTTTTTTTTAAAATATCTTTGAAAATTTTGAATTCGTTGTTTTTTCCTTAAAAAAACAAATTCTCAAAACTCCGAGATAGCCATTTTGTAGCCCTTTCCATTTTTTCTATCTTACGAGTTTTTTATTGCATTTTCTCAATATGACTTTTGTAAGGTCTGCTAAATTTTAGCTGACTTTTTCGTCAACTCGTGTGTAGTGACGTCGCTAAATTAGCTATATCTCAAATATTGGTCGACGAAATTGCTTTATTTTTGCACAGAAGACGTACAATTGATGTGGAAAAAGGTACTTAAAGTTTCACGTTGATAGCGATATTGTTTTTGGAGCTATTGCGAAAGTTCGTCGGGGAGGAGGGGGGGGGGGGGGGGGGCGTTAAACGCCTCCCCAGTCAATGGCGGATTAATAACAATGTATAATTTGGCTGCTTATCAATCATCTCAACATAATTGTTTGAATGCACAACTATTTATTCATGAGTATTACTGCCCGTTGGAACGATATTAATGGACTATGGAAAAAAAAAACAGAGTACGTGTGACTGCTCGTGGACAAGAGCAGTGAAATGGAAATAAGTGATCTTAACCCTCGCCCTACGGGACGAGGGTCCTAAACCGACCCCTCTGAGGTTTTCTTGAATCACTTTTTGCACATGCGGTGCAACTTGCTGACATTTTCAGTAGTTGAGTTTACAACAATTATACGCATCCTATGCAAATTTGACGTGTATACGGGTTTTAGATCGTGACCTATGACCTTTTCGTCAAGGTCATGTCACAACCCAAAGGGCCATTGACCTGACCCCAAAGGTCACCAGTTGACCCAAATGCTTAAAATGGGATGGCTTTGGATTTTTCTTATGGCAGGCATCATGCTACTTGTTACGGTGTCTTTCTATCTCTCTCTGTTCGGAAGTTATACCAAGCACCTGTACAATCGCTATTTTTGGACGTGGTCGATCTTAGGTCATTCACTTGACCTGGAAGGTCGCCCGTAAACCTGAAACCTAAAAATCGCATACTTTTAGATTCCTCTCATGACAGGCAACATGCTGGTTCTTACTGCATTGCTCTATGTTGCTTGATTTGGAAGTTAACAGGGAGTCTCTTTAGGACCCCCCGTAGGGCGAAGGTGAGAGAAGGTCTCCGTAGGGCCTGCCCCCCAGTCAAATTTCCTTAGACGAGTCCCTGACATGAACAGAATGCCTAAGGTGGGACATTTGTTGTCATACAAACGCAATTCATCTCTCGTTCAGCGTTCCTCTACAACAGCAACTCAAAGTGTCCACCCTCCTCCGCACAGCAAAGCTCGGCTCGGCGTCGGGTGTGAAGCACCATCCGCCTCAGCTGGTCCTCGTCCATGTTGCGGGCGAAGTTTTCCACGATTGACTGCCTTCAGCTGCTTCAGGGTTCGGGGCTTGCGACAGACGACCTAATCCACAGCTTGAGGCCAGAAGCTGAAGTCCAGGCAGGACAGATCCTGACTTTAAGGTGGCCAATGATGCTGAATCCTATGGGAGATCAGCCGATCGCCGAACTTCGACTTCGAGGGTGTGACGTGTGAAGGCGCGCCATCCTGCTGAAACCAGTGCCCTTTTGTTCATGTTGGTGCCCAAGCAAACCGAAGAGGGCACTCGCTTCATCAGGATGGCGCACTCTCACACGTCACACCCTCAGTGATGCAGTTCCAAAGGTCGAAGTTCGGTGATTGGCTGATCTCCCGCAGGATTCAGCATCATTGGCCATCATACAGTCCGGGTCTATCCTGCTTGGGCTTCAGCTTCTGGCCTCAAGCTGTGGATGATGTCGTCAGTCGCAAGCCCCAGACCCTGAATCAGCTGGAGGCAATCATAGAAAACTTCGCTTGCAACATGGACGAGGACCAGCTGAGGCGGATGGTGCGTCACACCCGACGCCGAGCCGAGCTTTGCTGCGCGGAGGAGGGTGGGCACTTTGAGTTGCTGTTGTAGAGGAACGCTGAAAAATAGAGGAATTGCGTTTGTATGACAACAAATGTCCCACCTTAGGCATTCTATTCATGTGCGTTTGTTGTGGTTAAATCTATAATATATGCCTGTGAGTTGGCTGTGGTTTACTTTATTTCATTCAATAATGATCACCCAGTACTACATGTACAAACACTTGACTTGTGCATTGTGATTGTCACCGGACGAGTCAGCTACCACCCTGACCCTCGTTTTCGTAGATGTAAATGGTAGCCGTACTAGGTTACGGCTATCCATCATTACACAAGACTGGTCAAGTCGGGTGATCACAGAACCCGGCGGCCGACCCGAGCTTAGCCGATTGGGCACGGCAGAAGTGATTTCTTCGGAGGTACCCAAATTACATGATGGATGGCTGTGATGAGCATTGTGCAGATACAAATAAGATGGAAAAAGTAGCATTTGCTCATGTTATTGTAATGAAGAAAGATGATGAATCATTAACCTATATTACGCCTTGCGGCTTCTTCAGGGCAACACAGAATACAACTAAATGGCTAAAACTAAAATCCTGTTTTAGCCCTGAAGAAGCCGCAAGGCGTATTATAGGTTGATTATTCATCATCTTTTTTAATTACAATAACATGAGCAAAGGCTACTTTTTCCATTTTATTTGTGTACCCAACTTACAAGAAATTACTTCTGCCGTATCCAATCGGCTAACCTCGTGTCGGCCGCTGGGATTCTGTGATCACCCGACATGTGCATATTCCACACAGCCAGGTTTCGATACAATTCCGTTTGTTCGCCGGTGATGGAAGACGGTTGAAACATGGGCACCACCAACCACTCATCAATTTTGGGACACCCTGTATTATATATTATATATATAATTATGAAATTATATATTAGTTCTCTTTTGTTTTGGTTTTATAGCGCACGAGTATATGCGTTTGTATTTTTGAATCAATATTTTATTCGCAAAAGATGTTAAACATAAAGAAACATTTGTCACCCTATAGGGTAACAAACGACAGTTCGTGGATTGAGACCGGATCCAGAGCCGTGCTATGATGATGAGTCTAATTAGATTAAAACTAATTTAGATCGACCTACTTCATTTCTCACTGTCTGGCCACGAGGCCTTTCTTATAATACCTTCATAGGAAAGCATGTAACTTACATGAAATTCTGTTTCCAGGCTCGTAATGGCAAGAGACGACAACAGCCTGCAGTCATGTCACCGCTCGGTGACCTGCCCAGCCGCGACAGCCGTGACCTGCAGCTGGGCCAATGACCTGTGACCTGCCCCGTCTGGACTCTCTCTGTGACTGTCCAGTGCTGTGACCCTCCTTCGTGAACATGCTGCGGAGCAACAGTGACTCACGCAAGGAGGTGAAGCGTCCATTACCGCACCGCGGCCGCCTCAGCCTGCGTATGAGTCGCTACACATGGACAGAGGTAGGTCCATTACGGCACCGCGGCCGCCTCAGCCGGCGTATGAGTCGCTACACATGGACAGAGGTAGGTCCATTACCGCACCGCGGCCGCCTCAGCCTGCGTATGAGTCGCTACACATGGACAGAGGTAGGTCCATTACCGCACCGCGGCCGCCTCAGCCTGCGTATGAGTCGCTACACATGGACAGAGGTAGGTCCATTACCGCACCGCGGCCGCCTCAGCCGGCGTATGAGTCGCTACACATGGACAGAGGTAGGTCCATTACCGCACCGCGGCCGCCTCAGCCGGCGTATGAGTCGCTACACATGGACAGAGGTAGGTCCATTACCGCACCGCGGCCGCCTCAGCCGGCGTATGAGTCGCTACACATGGACAGAGGTAGGTCCATTACCGCACCGCGGCCGCCTCAGCCTGCGTATGAGTCGCTACACATGGACAGAGGTAGGTCCATTACCGCACCGCGGCCGCCTCAGCCGGCGTATGAGTCGCTACACATGGACAGAGGTAGGTCCATTACCGCACCGCGGCCGCCTCAGCCGGCGTATGAGTCGCTACACATGGACAGAGGTAGGTCCATTACCGCACCGCGGCCGCCTCAGCCTGCGTATGAGTCGCTACACATGTACAGAGGAGGTCCAGCCACGGCCCTGTGCATGAGGCACAGCTTCAGGGGTGAAAATCGATACACGATGAGAGAACTTCTGAATTAATGCTATGGGAGCAGTACTAAGTCAGAGACATTTTAAGAAGGTTCTGTGGTGAATATTTTGCGGGTAATCATGCATTGGCTACTGTTAGAGATAAATCACAATGTTGCTGATATCGTAAAGAAGATTGCAGTAAGCGTACATGCATATGCAGCATGCATGGTATATGCAGTCTTTATTGAGTGTTTCTGAGCAAGACGCAGTTTCCTTGACGAGCAAGGTCAGACTACTGATCTTGGCAAACTCCATGACATTTGTCCATATTATTTTTTTACTTCTAACAAACATGAATATTTTTTATATCACCTTGGTCGATGCACGACAAATCTGGGCAGAAAAACATGTTTCTAAAAGCTAATCCCAGGCGACATAAGTGCTTCTTAAAATGTGCGAATGACGAGGTTTGTATTCCACCTGCGCCGCGTTCTTGTACCGAGCTTATCTCAGCTCCTCAGGTGGCTAGGTGGCTATCTCAGCTCCTCAGGTGGCCAGCAGCATCGTTAGAAGAGTTAACTAATCCCTCAGATTACTAACATCCTCTTATCAAACTGGCTCAGGTGAATGCAAATTTAAACTAAATGTTTTAATGTGTGCTAACTTCAAACGGCGCTCAATTTGAGAATACTGATGATGTGATCGGGGCAGGCGTGACCAATTTCCACACAATGCGGATCGATGGGATTCAGCACAACACATTTTGTTTTTATCAAGCACCGTAATATGGGTGAAGTGAGATACTTTGCTTCAAATTGTTGTAGCCTGCTTTTCATCTATTGTCTCAATTGGTTTGCTTTTGTTCCATGTGAAATTGTTGGAATAATGGCTTCACTGGAATATCCCGGTCTTTTGGAATACTTCCGGGGATTTCTATACTGCTTTGACAAGGGCTCCGATAGCAAAGATAGCACCAGTTACGACGAACCTTTCAATGCCTTTGCAAGGCAGATCACGTTGAGGCGTTTGGCTTTAACCCTATTTGACAGTTCGCTCAGCTTGCCATTGGAATTAAAGCTCTCGTCGCATTCCTGCCGCGGCTGAAATGATGCTGCGTCCGCCGGGTTCCGAATGGTAATAGATTGATTGAATAAATTGTGTTATATTAGACTGAAAGGTTGTTGGTTCGCCTCAGAAAAGCCTTCAGATGAAGGACAGAAAAACGTAATGTCGCCATGACCCAATCAAGTGCTGTGATCCCCAGGGGCGTCGCCACGTTTTTTTTTTTACTGGGGGGGGGGGGCGCAGTCACAGTCGCAGTCAAAAGCAAAAGTTGTTGAAAAGTTGGTGTGGTGGGAGGGGTAGCAGCACTGGCGGATGTAGGGTTTGAGCTTGGGGAAAAAAAATTACGCTCAGATTCATCTGCAAAAAATTGTTGACTGAGAGGGGGGGGGGGGGGGGTCCGGGGGTCGCCTGTGTAGCGCGCGCGCCCGATATTGATCGATATACTGTTTTGCGCTAAGGACCCGACGCCACCGCCCCCCCCGTATTTTGTATCGCGCTGACGGCCCGACGTCACCCCCCCCCCCGGTGACGTCGGGCCGTCAGCGCGATACAAAATACGGGGGGGGCGGTGGCGTCGGGTCCTTAGCGCAAAACAGTATATCGATAAATATCGGGCGCGCGCGCTACACAGGCGACCCCCGGCCGCTCCGCAGTGTTTGTGTTCTACTCGCGGAATTAAACGCTAGTCCCAGTGAAAATGAGTGTTCATCATCATCAGCTTCACCATTATGCAACGCCGCAAGTACTGTGCGTTGTGTATATCATTCAAAAACTACCTTCCAATATTTATCTTTCGAAAGCTGTGTTAACTGCGTCAAGCCGTCTCTAGGAAGTTCTGGGCCAGTCAAAGCGGGGGCAAGTGTAAATATTAGAGTTGACAAGGTGCCAATTTAACTCAACAGTGAAACAGGGAAATTGAAGGGCTTGTTATTTAATTCTCTCAAGATTCCTGCGTCAATTCTCCATAACTACTTCTTTTCCGACGCGTATGCGCGCGATGGCAGCGCGGAGGACTTCACCCTTCCGGCTCCCCCTGCCCGTTGCCATGGAGACCGGGGCAGCCGGAGGGAGACCCGCTGACCAGGGGACGTCGCCCGGCTAATGTCAACAATGCCGGGCGACGGGGCAGTGACGGGGCCCCTCTCCCGCCGGCCCGCACACCGCGGGTGTCGCCGCGGGTGTATGTATGTATGTATGTATTTACATTCATGAGCATCCACAGTTGGCGTGGCGATTACCGCTCAGAGTCTGTGTCAGGTTGGCAGCATACAGGCAAAGTTCAACAAATACACCATCACACGGCACATTCATACTGCTCACAGAGCACTCAGACTCGTCACGTTCGGAATATCGCGTTGGTGGCACGGTACCAATGACAGGCATACACGAACTACGCGGCGAAACTAGGGCAGAGTCACATATACCACGCTCAGATTCTCTGAACAAGTCTGGCTTTGGAGGCGCGAGCAAATCTGGTGGGGGGCAGCTGCACAAGCTCGCGGGGGAGGGTGTTCAGTAACGTCGCGGCACGATATGCAAAACGACGCTTGCCGGTTTCTAATCGGGGCCGAGGGAGATGGAAAAGGTGGTCCTGACGGGTAGATCTCGCTCTGGCATCGGAATTTGATGTAAACATGGATGCCAGAACCTCGGGTTCTCCACGCTGTATGGCCTTGTGGGCGGTGACCAGGGTTTGGAAGTCAGCCATGGTTTTGGGAGTCATCCAGCGGAGTTGGTCACGGAGATCAGAGACGTGGTCGAATTTGCGGCGGCCGAAAATAACTCTAGCTGCGAAATTTAGAATTTTCTGAATCCGATCAAAGTTCTTTTGAGATCCGTTGCCATATACTGTGAGGCAGTATTGGACGCGCGACATGACGAGTGATATTACCAAAATTTTGATGACACCGTCGGGGATGTAATGACGAATTTGGCAGAGACCGATTAGTAGGCCCGTACAGCGGCGGCTGAGGTCCGATACGTGATCGTCCCAGGATAGAGTGCCGTCTAAAACAACACCCAGATTCCCCACCTGCGCACATGGCACTAACTCAGAATCACGGAAAGAGACAGTGAAGTCAGCCATGTTGCGTAAATTTTGACGGCTTCCGAAAACTATTAGTTGAGTTTTGGTGGTGTTAACTTTTAGGGCGTTCGCACGAAACCAGCCATCGAGTGAAGTGAGTGAAACTTCCATGCGCGAGATGAGTCTACTGAGGTTGTTTGGCGGACCACTCAACAACAGTTGGGTGTCATCGGCGTACTGGATGACTGAAGCGTCGTCAGAGCACAAAGAAAGGTCATTAGAGAACACTGTGAAAAGCAGGGGGCCCAGTGCGGAGCCTTGGAACACACCCATAGTATTGGGGAGAGGACGCGACAGTACACGGCTTCCGGACCCGTCCTTCAGGGAGACACTCTGTGTGTGTCCCTGAAGATAGGCAGCAAACCAGGAGATGTCAATGCCGTGCGCTGCTAATTTAGTTACCAATAGTTTGTGGTCTATCACGTCGAAACATTTACTAAGATCGATAAGGCAGAGCATTGAGATTTCCCCCCTGTCGGTGGCGGCGAGGATACGGTCCGTTACAGATAGAAGCGCAGTTTCAGTGGAGTGCCGGGGGCGGAAACCGTGTTGGGTGCAGGCCAGGAGATGATTTTGAGAGAGGTAGTTATAGAGCTGCTGATGGATAACGCGCTCTACAACCTTCATGATGACAGGAACCAATGAGATGGGTCTAAAGTTGGTGGGGTCAGATGGATTGCCAGACTTGAAGATGGGATGAACTATAGAATGCTTCCATTGAGCGGGGATGTCTGATTTCGTGATGCATGTATTGATAATATGCAGGATGATGTCGCCGATGGCTGGGAAGCCAGTTTTCAGCATGCGGATGCACACACCGTCAGTACCGCAGGCGGCTGAGTTACGCATGCTGAAAACTGTGCAACCGAGTTCCCCAATCGTTATCGCTCTAGGTTTAAAACCGCAGGCACCGACACGAGGGAGGCGGACAACTAACTGAGGTACTGCGGTCTGGTTACGGATTTCAGAGGCGATATTTGGACCAACGGATACGAAAAAAGAATTTAGATCGTCAGCGGGCACGTCTGGTTGGACACACTGGCTGTCCTTTTTGCCGGCCACTACTGTCCGTAAACATTGCCACACTTTGTTCGGACCACGCTCGCTGATCTCCCTTTGAATTTGGATACGTCGGTCGCTTCGCACCGCCGCACGGACGGAACGGTTGAGATCTTTGTAATTTTCCGATGTTCGACCGAATTGCCGCAGCGCAGCGCGGCGCTGGTCCATGGTTTGACGGGTGGCAGACGAGACGGGAGGAGCGGTGGGGTTACGGATAGTCACGTTTTTTAGAGGCGCGTGGTCGTCATAAATGGGTGAAAATAGGGCCAAAAACGCGTTCCACATATCATCAACGGTTCCGGCACTGAACACATCATCCCAATCAGCGGACATCAGGTCGTGGTGGAGGGCCTCGACATCTACTCGGTTAAAAGAGCGGGATTGGATGACGG